>CAIGRT010219416.1:0-16866 GCA_903798405.1 Fraxinus platypoda | reverse complement strand
CTCTCTAAATTTATAAATGCTCTCCAAATGATAGAATGTGCCCTTTAAAAATAGAGAGTCTCTTAAGTCTTAGAGATGTTCTAATTCATCGTTGGGTTGGAGGTTAGTTTGGGTTTGGTGGGTTGGGTTTTAGTTTGGATTTAAATGAGTGTCTTGGGTTGGGCTCTTAATTCCGATTTGGGTTCAATGTTGGGTTAGGTTGAGTTTAGTTTCAATATTAAGCTATTGTTGTTTGGGAAATTATCGTATCTGCATCACTAAAACAAAATATTTCATGATTTATTACATAACTTTAATAAATATAAAAAATATTGGATGATATACATTTTATATTTACATATACTTCATTCCAAATATAATACCATCCACCTGTTTTGTAACCGACCCAAAATGAATTTATCATATTTTCACATTTTATCATTAATACATTTTCCTAAATAGAAATATTAAATTAAAAAAAAAACGGAAACACATTGAATCCATCCTATTTACACGCCTTATCATTAATACATTTCCTAATCGAAGAAGAAATTCAAAAAATCGATGATGTGCTATCAAAATCAATTTTATCTATTGAATACTCACGGTAGAATACATTTCCTCTACATCCTCGAATTCTGGCGATATTTGTGACAGATCTTGCATGTTCGAAAGTGTAAATATCCAAAGTAAAATATTGCCATCTACAACTGATTTTGAAAAAGCTGTAACATTGTTGAGTTTTTTGCATTTTACTTTATATATTCATCCTACCCATATGTAATTATATGTAACCGTTGAGCAATATTGGAATATTTTGAATCTGAAAACGTGAATGTAATGTCCAGCCGGTGATGACGTGAATGAATCACATGCTACTGTATGAAATTCTTTTGATTTTCATTGAATATTTGAAATCATGCTCTTGTGAACAAAAAATAAAAGGTTTATACCCACCACTTATGCGATTTTTCCATGTCTATGAAATGTATACGGTGATTTCAGCTAGAGAAGATTTGGGGCGGATAACTTGGATGAAGATAAGAACTTACACCATTTTAGGGATTCTTGTTGGTTAATTTTGTGATTTTAAGGCGTGTTTGTTGGAAACTAATTTAATGACCAGCCTTCTTTTCACATTTCTATTATACTTTACAAAAAGTAGTATTTATGGTTTTAAAAAGGGTTGAAAGTATATTTTAAATATTTATTAGAATATAGGTGCGTGGTAGAATTTCCACTTGTTGTTTTGGTTTGGGTTCACTACTGGGTTTGCGTTCACTATTGAGCAGGCTTTAGTTGGGTTTGGATTTCACAATTAGGCTGTGTATAGCTTTGGATTCACTATTGAGCTGGATAATAGTTTGGGTTTGGGTTTCACTATTGGGCTAAGTTTTATTTGGACTTGAGTTGACTGTTGGGTTAGTGTTTGGTTCGCTATTGGGCTAGGTTAGTTTGGGTTCATTGGGTTGGATTTTTGTTTAGATTTTTCACTACTGGATTGGGTTTTAGTTTGGGTTCGTTGGGCTCATTTTGGGTTTGGGTTTCGTTCACTATTAGGTTGGGGTTTACATTGGGTTCTGTTGTATTGGGCTGGGTTTTCGTTTGGGTCTATGTTTACTGCCCAAGTTTACGTTTGAGTATTAATTTGGGTTTAGTTTACTATTGGGCTTGATTTTAGTTTGGGTATAAGTTCGTTCTCCATCTACTAATTGCGATTCTTGAAAAAAAAAAAGATATGAAAATCAAGATTTTCATCCCAATGATTCTGCACGAAAAATACCAACAAAATGAATTATTGAAGGAAAAAAAATAGTCACCCAAGAAAAACTTCGACCTACCTTGTACAAAAGGGCAATCGAAGTTAACCAACCTCAAATTGGAGTGGTCAACCTTGACCGACCTATTTAAAGGGGTTGTCGATGTTGACTACACCCAATGGGGTGGTCGATTTAAAGGGCTGGGTCAAGGTCGACCCCAAGAGGGGTCTTGACCTCCTAAGTTGTTTGGGATTGAGGGTCTTCAACCCTTGCTAGGAGGTTGGTATACGCATTTGTGTCTTTGTGTATCTCAATAGTTAGTGACTACTCCCTATGTTTGTTTTCAAGTTTCAATGATAGATGCAAACATTTGTCCTTTTATATCATAATGTCCTAAAACTCAACAAGTATGAGATCCTTGCGCATTATATGGACTCACCTTAGATCCAATGTCCACATAACACAATTAAGTGTCCGAAGATCCTTATGCATGATACAAACTCACCCCAGATCCAACTTCAATGTAAGTGGCACGTATCCAAGATCCTTGTGCAACAAGTGTCCGAAGATCCTTATACAAGATATTAGGGCAAACACACCCTAGATCTATCGTTCAAAAACATTACACATTTCTGAAGATCCTTGTGCCATGTCACGTAAGTCAACTCCTATATAGGTTATGATCCAAGGTGTTTTTCCCCCAAGTTTGATTCTATACATTTGAGCTTTCATACATGCAATATTTCTCTAGAAATTATATTGATTCTCACCCTAAGGAAAAATCGATGAGAGCTCCCCGCCCTCTTTTAAGGTCACTGAACCCCCTTTAGACGGGGTGGTTGAGGTCGATCCCTTTTGGGACGGTGGATGTTGACCGCCCACTTAGGGTAGTCAACCTTGACATCCCATTTTGACTGCTTTATCTCGAGGCGTTGATCACTACTTTTTATGAGATAGATTGTAATTTTGGTTGGTTCTAGCATGTAAGACATTCATACGCGTTGCATGAGATTTGTGAGATATCTTTTGTTTAAATATTTAAATAATTATACTACAATAAAAAATCGATTAAAGTGTTTACAACAGATTTAATAAATTACTGTAATCAGAACCATGAAAATTGCCCACAATAATTTTTAAACTTCTTATTCATCATTTAATTAGTAATTTTTAACTATAATTTCAAAATTTATGTTATACAAGTCCATTACCAAACATCGGGCTTTCACTATTCAAATGATGCATGATCTCCACTTACCTTCCTCTATTCACAAAAATATCATATGAATAATCGACAAGTCCAAATGCTTGTCATGGAAGCCAAAGAAATTGTCCATCCATCTCACGATTCCTGTAGCGAACCCCTAAATTCGGTGCAAAAAAATAAAAATAAAAAAATGATTTAACATTAATTACTACAATTGACATAATGAAATAATTAACAATTTTGTTACACGTACATCAAATTTAAGAGCTTATTTGGTAGAGATTAAAATTGGATTAAAATTGAAAAATTAGCCATTATTGTTGACTTTTATTAGACGAGTGAGACCCAATAACGACTATATTTTCAATTTTAATTGAATTTTAAGCTAGACCGAACACGCCCTAAAAGTCTTTGTTTCATTTTCTTTAAAAAGTTCATATTTTTAATTTCTAACAAACAAGCCCTTAAGATCAAGTTTGACATCATCGTGAGATGAAAACTTTTTATACATTGATTTTGATAACATTTTAAACAATCAATGATACAAATTTTGTCATATCTTCGAGTGTAGTGTTCAACAAGTTTAATTTGCACAAAAAAGTAGAGATTGACCTAACCCCACCTCCAGCTCCTACTTCCCCACTTTAATTTGGCGGGAGAACTTCAAAAATCACAAATTAGTGGGAAAAAAACCCAAGAAACCCTAAAATATACCCATTTCCATGCCTATAAATATTCTTCAATACCTAACTGTCCACCCTGTGGAAAAGAAGGTTTTTTTCTTGATTTTTACTAGTACCCACAACCTGTTAGATAAAATTTCTCACCGAGAAAAATCCAATTTTTAGGAGAGGAAAATGTATGTGGTGAAGAGAGATGGGAGACAGGAGGCGGTGCATTTTGACAAGATAACCGCGCGGTTGAAGAAGCTGAGCTATGGGCTGATTAGTGAACACTGTGATCCGGCGCTGGTGGCGCAGAAGGTCTGCGCGGGGGTCTACAAGGGGGTCACTACCAGCCAACTTGATGAATTGGCTGCCGAGACTGCTGCTGCTATGACGGCTAATCATCCTGACTATGCTTCCGTATGTTCCCCATTCCTGGCATTCTGAGTACTTGCCTATGTCTGTTATGTAATGATTTTGATTATGGGTCCGTTTTAATTTTCTTGGTATTTATGAATTTTTTGTGTATTATTTTAAATAGTCTTTTTTTTTTTGCATGCTATATTACGGCAAATTGATTAAGTTATTGTGTGGTTTCTGTGCTTGTTACATTTGTACTGATTTTGTCTTTTGTGTTTTTGTTTTTGTTTCTGGTTTATATTTTCTCTGCATTTGAATTCCCATTGGATTTGTTTACTTTTATTGTTATTTTGTTTTCTCCAATCTTTTTCACTTTTTAGTACACTCTTATGTATAGGCAAAAAATTGATTTGCAGGATTTCTTTATATCATGATATTAAATTGTGCTGCTATTTTTATCGATAATGCAATTTCAAGATTTTATTGCTAACATATGTATGTGCAATCATGCTCTGATAAATAATGACATCTGTTTAATTTTATTGAAATATCTTCAGTTGGCTGCAAGGATAGCTGTTTCAAATCTTCATAAGAACACAAAGAAATTATTTTCTGAGACGTAAGTGCATTTTGCTGGATACAAATATGAACACACGGACACATGTTTCTCGGTATTGTAGATCACAATTGGGCCGTGTTACTTATTCTGTGAAGACTCTAATATATGTAGGATCAAAGACATGTATAACCATGTCAGTGAGAGGTCGGGACTAAAGGCTTCTTTAATTGCTGATGATGTTTATGAGATCATTATGAAGGTATTTGCTCTTCCAGCTGGCCTTGCATTCAACTCTGATATTTTAATCTGTTTCTTGCATAATGGTTGCAGATTCTGAGTTGATGCTGTTGATTTTGCATGTTCTGTTAACTTGTTAATGCTATTTTAATTTCCTCTTTTTCAGAATTCTGCTCGTCTTGACAGTGAGATCATATATGACAGAGACTTTGAGTATGATTACTTTGGTTTTAAAACCCTTGAGAGGTCTTATTTTTTAAAGATCCAAGGGAAGATTGTGGAGAGGCCTCAACACATGTTGATGAGGGTTTCTGTTGGGATCCACAAGGATGATATTGATTCTGTTATTAAAACATACCATCTCTTGTCTCAGCGATGGTTTACTCATGCATCTCCTACACTTTTTAATGCTGGAACACCGAGGCCACAAGTATGTTCATAGTTAAAGCTATTACGCCTATGCTTCCAATTTTTTTTCCTCTGTATATCATTCGGAAGAAGTTTGAATTGTTGTGTTACCCTGATAGTTCACACGTCTGTTTCATGGCTTACAGATGAGCAGCTGCTTTTTGATATGCATGAAAGAGGATAGCATTGAGGGCATATATGATACACTGAAGGAGTGTGCTGTCATCAGCAAATCAGCCGGAGGAATTGGTGTCTCTGTGCATAACATCCGTGCAACTGGAAGTTATATTCGTGGAACAAATGGGAACTCCAATGGTGTTGTTCCAATGCTGAGAGTGTTCAATGATACAGCTCGATATGTGGATCAGGGGGGTGGCAAAAGGAAAGGTTTGCTATCATGCCTTGTTTTGTTTTATAGTACTAAATGCTTCGGTTAAACTCTATTTTGATTTCCTTTCTATGATAATAATAGGTGCTTTTGCTGTGTATCTGGAGCCATGGCATGCTGATATCTTTGAGTTTCTTGATCTGAGGAAAAACCATGGGAAGGTATAGTATGAACTATATGCTTAGTAGCAACTGATGTAATGTTTTTGTCTTAGACATTGATAGAATCCTCATTCCTCCACTGGTAAATTTAGATGTGAGCTGCGCATTTTTTTTTGTGTTTTGATCATTCTATGTTTACGGCAGCTTTTGTCCTCTATAGTATCCCAAAATTTATTAGAAGTTCAATTTAGTTAGTTGCAGTTAAATTACCGATTCAATTTAGTTAGTTGCAGTTAAATTACCTTCATAACATCAATTCTCACTTCTTTACGTCATTTTTCAGGAAGAACACCGTGCCAGAGATCTGTTTTATGCTCTTTGGGTGCCTGATTTATTTATGCAAAGAGTCCAATCCAATGGACAATGGTCATTGTTTTGTCCAAATGAGGCTCCTGGGTTGGCCGATTGTTGGGGTGAACAGTTTGAGATTCTATACACCAAATATGAGAAACAGGTGCAACCAAAACTGTCATTTAGGTCATCATTAAGTGATATCACTGTTATGTGTTTTGATTTTTTGTTCTATGGACTCAGGGAAAAGCCAAGAAGGTTGTCCAGGCACAAAATTTATGGTTTGAAATCTTAAAATCTCAGATTGAAACTGGAACTCCTTATATGCTATATAAGGTGACCTAGACAAACATGCTATACTTGTTAATTATCTTAATTACCTTTTCTGCTAGCATTTATCCTTTTAGTGTTTAACTTTATTTTTACTCTTCATTCACAGGACACTTGCAATAGAAAAAGCAACCAGCAGAATCTCGGCACCATTAAATCCTCCAACTTATGCACTGAGATAATTCAGTACTCAAGTCCTACTGAAACTGCTGTGTGCAATCTGGCGTCGATTGCTCTACCACGATATGTTAGAGAGAAGGTATTATGTTACTGAAAAACATTGCTCTTTCTACCCTGCACTTGTCCCATTTCTATTCATTTATTTTTTATTTCTTGCAGGGAGTGCCCATGGAAGCACAACCATCAAAGCTCGTTGGCAGCATAGGTTCAAAAAACCGATATTTTGATTTTGACAAACTGGCTGAGGTTTGATTTGTTTATTTCTTCTATCATTTGCCTTCAATAGTTTTAGTTGTTAAACATTTAAAGATTTCAGCTCGTGTCATGGTTTTGATGTTCAATTCTGTTTTACTTGTTCTGTGCAGGTTACAGCAATTGTTACTGCGAACCTTAATAAGATAATAGATGTCAATTATTACCCCGTTGAAACTGCAGAAAGGTCTAATATACGACACAGACCATTAGGAATTGGAGTGCAGGGTCTTGCTGACACTTTCATTTTGCTTGGCATGGCATTTGATTCTCCAGAGGTAAAGCTGCTATGCTATTCGATGTACATTATCCACAAAATTGGTGAATTGATTTGGTCTAATCACATCTAATGTCAACTGCAGGCTCAACAGTTGAACAAGGATATATTTGAGACTATATACTACCATGCTTTAAAAGCTTCATCTGAATTAGCTGCAAAAGAAGGTCCATACGAGACTTATGTTGGCAGTCCAATGAGCAAGGTATGTATTAAGGCAGCTGACAATCAGGAGTTTCACTGTCTTTATCTTGGTCTCCTCTTAGAGTGATTGATGGAATATCTATAAATCTCAGCTACTTGTCATTTATTATAATGAGTAAAATCACTTAGCTAGTTGGAAGCCCGGTATAGTAATCATAATTCATAATCCACTGGTAATATATAACAACTGGAGCGTTTACTAGAATTTTATCTCCTTGGTGATATTTGTTCTGGTTACCAATTTCTGATCATATTGCTTCTGTACCTTACAGGGAATAATCCAACCGGACATGTGGGGAGTAAAACCTTCAGATAGGTGGGATTGGGATGCTCTCCGGGCAATGATAGCAAAGAACGGAGTGAGAAATTCACTTCTTATAGCACCCATGCCCACTGCCTCAACCAGCCAGATTCTTGGGAATAATGAGTGCTTTGAGCCATATACCTCCAATATCTACAGCCGCAGAGTTCTAAGGTTTAGTTTGTTAATTTTATAGTTCTCCATTTGCTTTAGGATATTGCTAACAATAATCTGATTTTTACATGCTGACCTTTTCAGTGGTGAGTTTGTTGTGGTGAACAAACATCTTCTTCACGACTTGACTGAGATGGGTCTTTGGTCTCCTGCTCTTAAGAACAATATAATATATGAGGATGGTTCTATTCAGAAAATTCCTGAGATTCCTGAAAAACTTAAAGTTATTTACAAGTATGGACTTAAAAGTTTAGGAGACATTTTCATTCTATTTATCTTCCTGGTTTTCCTATGCTAATATATTTAATTCTATCAGGACTGTTTGGGAGATCAAACAACGAGTATTGGTTGATATGGCTGTTGATCGTGGATGCTACATAGACCAGAGTCAAAGCCTTAACATCCACATGGACCAACCAAATTTTGGAAAGCTTACTTCCCTGCACTTCCATGCCTGGTCGAGGGTACACTAGTTTATGATATTTGTTTGATTTTTATGCTTTTCAACTTTTTGATGTTTATATGCCCCCGTTTGACACCCATTTAAAAGTAAGAAGAATTTTTGGGTTTATGTGTAATATTATTTTATTTGGAGAATATGTGATTAGAAATGAGTATTGTAGTAAAATGAGAATGAGATAAAAAATGGATGTCAAATGGGGGCTATAGTCTAGTTGTGGTTTCTACCGGAACTTCACATTTAATAGAACTGGGAATAACGAAATGGAGTGTGGATGTTGCATATTTGGAAATAATATCTGTGGCTTGATGATTTTGCATGTTTGTATTTGTTGTTTGATTTTAGACTTCCCTGATTCTTGGTCCTCGTACTTTGACTTGAAGGGTTTGAAGACAGGGATGTACTATCTAAGATCACGTGCAGCAGCAGATGCTATAAAATTTACAGTCGACACTTCCATGATAAAGGTAAACACTTTTGAATGGTGTGATAATTCTCATCTCAATCCGTTTACATTTATCTTAAAATTAATTATGGTTTTGTAATTTCATTGCAGGATGAGCCCAAAGCAACAGTTGATGATGAGGTTACTAAAATGGTGCAGGTGGTATGCTCTCTAACTAACCGCGATGAGTGCCTGGCTTGTGGAAGTTAAAAGATCCATACACACAAGCATCATGGCTTTCCATGAGTTTAGTCGTTATATTGCTAATTCGTGAAGTTTGTCGCATATATGATGAAGTTGTATAGGTAATAGCTGGTTTACTTTTCATACATGGGAAAAGAGTAATAGGTTGTGAATAATGTATTTTGGTTGAATGGATCTCTGCTGTGTGTTTTTATCTGAAACAGGAATTAACCCAATTCCTGGAATTGGTTGTTTTTTTTTTTTTCACATATATATTTGATAGCTGTTTCTTCTTTCGAGGGTTTAAATTCTAGAAACTTGTCAGTAGCGTAAACGGTTCAGGGATCCTACTAATGAAAAGGCTTTCAGTAAGGTAGTGAAGCCATAACCAAACATTATTGACTTTGGGATATCCTTGGCTCTTGTTTCATTTCCATTATTTTCAAAAAATATTCTTCTTTTTTATTTTCAACCACACATTTTTCAATAAATAATATTATACGTAAATTCAAAAAAAATTCTTATTTTTTAACTACACATTCTTCATTAAATTACTGTTTTAAAATGCATTTTCGGGAAAAAAAAAAAAATGAGGCTCAAACAAGTTAATTAGTTAGCTTAAAAATATTTATACCCAATGCTATTTCTTGTAGGTTCTAATAGTTCCTATAAATATAATTTAGTACTAGGGTTTAGCTGCGGACCATCAGTACTGCTGCCCGAGCATTTGATGAAGCTGTCATCAACGAAGCCAAACTCAGCTCTCCAAAAAACCTGCATCGTCCCATTTTCATCTTCATTTCAGATTCTCAATTGATGATTTCTCATCATTCGGTTTCGACTTCAGCTGAACCTATTGTTCATACTCAAGCTCAGCATCAACTGGCGCCGGAGTTTGCCTAAGAGAGAAATGTACAAGAAATATGAAGTCCCTGCTTGACCCTTAATTTCTAAAACTTATTTTTTCTCGACCTCTTCCTCAACTAGACATTTCATGGAATCTATATCTTTTATCAACTATTACCAAAATTTATTAAAAATCTGATTTTTAGCTAAACCATATAGAGGCAAAATCACTCTCATATTCTTGCAAAAGGTAAATTTGTTTGACAAGTCAATAGTCCAACTTCATAAGATACTATCACTGTCAACATTATATTGTTACAAGTTCCACAATTAAAATAGAAAAAAATATCCACCAGATTCATGGTACATAGATAACAGGTACTAGCGTCGTGAACCAGCTAAATTCTCAGCAGCAAGCATGGATATTGATTGTCTAAATTAATGAATCATTAAATGGTAATAACATCACAACAGACTCAAGGAGAAAGTGAGGTCTCGAAGGAGAAACAAGGGTCCAATTCACTTCCTGCAGAGCATTAAAAGGGTATAAATTGCAACCTGCAAGAGAATCACTCTCAACAAAAGATCATATCACACTCGCTAACATTCCAACTCAGGAATGTGTTCTCGATGAACAGAGCAAGACCTCCTACATAATTTTTCAAACTTGAAGTGCAGTTTTGTGGACCATTGTCTCCTTGTGGATTTGATGGCAACTCTTTTCAACAAGGTCAAGCAGCTTCTCCAAGTTCATAGCCCATGAATTTAGAGTGTCATTGCTGTCCTTCGCAGTCTGGAAAGACACTATACCAACAGGTCTATCAATCTTCGCGACCAATGCCTTGGAAACAACCATTTCAGAAAGATGCTTCTCAGCTTCCTGCAGGAAGACATATTATGATAATATAGATAAAATAATATGGACACTTTCCATCTTCAAGCATAGAAATAAACAAATAAAGAGCAGATGATCCGGGACAGATTGAGATAAAAGGGTATTGAAACTATCATCATCATAAACAAGCAGCAGAACACAAGATAATAAAATGGGGCTATACTATTTCAGGAGAAGTTAAGCAGAAAGAAATTATCACATTTAAGTGTGGATTATCAATGTGGCTAAAATGATATTTTCTCATATACACAATGCTGGGCATGCTTCTGAAAATCTCAATCATAACAGATGCATCAATATGCAAGTTATACTAGTTCATAACCTCATGTCCCGAGTCTAATTCCAGAAATTTCTAAATGTTTATTCCATTTAATTATAGGGCAAGAAGGTCGAATCTTAAAAAGAGATACAAGATAACAATTGATGAATGAAAATAATTCTGATAACCTCAAACTTTATCCGAGAAATGTTCAGGAAGAAAATTCACTAACAGATCGCATACAACTTAAACAAATCATTTTCGTTAAACAAGCAGCCAGACCTGGATACCAAGACATAGTAGATCTGCAAGCCTCTTCAAGGATATACGTGAGTAGTATTTTGAGACAACAAGGATGTTCTGCAAGGAAATACACTTCTTATAGATAGATGTTACACATCCAAAAAAAGTAGATACACTCAAACTGCTATATGAAACACGGCAACAGTATTATTAAAGCAAAAGATCAAATTAAACAGCATAACTAAAATATGTGGTATATTACATGTTCTATTACTCTCTGTCTGAGGTCTTCAGCTGCTTTTTCACCCAAAGAACCACCCAGCATGTTGTTCTCGTTCTCAAACTCAACTTTGAAAGTGTTCCATAGAGATGTCCACTGAATGACCTCCATGGTAACTAATTGCTTGAGCAGTAATCTAATGACGTAAAATAACATGTCAATTAACACTGGATAACGTATGATGGAAAAAGGAAAAAATCAAAAGGAGAAAGTTCAAAAAACTTCAAAGTGCTTGCCTAAACTGAGGAATTTCTGAAAGATTCTTGTCCTCGAGGGTTGAGTTAATAAGACTAGACTGCATAGGATCATGTGGTGATAAGACCAAATACCAGCATATTTTCCTCAACACCTGCAACATATATAATTAATGCAAAAGTTCATAGGAATGAAGAAGGCATACAGATTAAGTGAGGCGAATATGCATGCAATGTATTTTATGTACTACTGGGGAATGATTAGAACAAAATAACTACAAATAAGAAATACTTCACCGGTATCCATTGCGATGGGTCTTCTTTCACTGAGGGAATCTCATATATTGCCTTGTAACATCGGCATATTTCAAGGTAATCATTACTATGTGAGTGGTACCTACACCAAATGGTGATCAATCAAATAAGTATTCTAGGTATGTGTCAGACATTACTGAGTGGGTGTTTGACACCCATTTTAGTAGAAAAATGTGTTTTTGAATAGTGATTGATGGAAGAATGTGTGGTTAAAAAGTAAAGAGAATTTTTAGGTTTATGTGTAATATTATTTTATTGATAGAATTATAGAAGAATACAACTCGCAACTGAATTTGAGAAATATAGTACTTATTCGGATTCTCCAACTATATAAATAAAATTAAGGGGGTGTTTGACACCCATTTTAGTAGAAAAATGTGTTTTTGAATAGTGATTGATGGAAGAATGTGTGGTTAAAAAGTAAAGAGAATTTTTAGGTTTATGTGTAATATTATTTTATTGATAGAATGTGTGGTTGAAATGAAGAAAGAGAAAATGAATCAGAATGAGAATGAGAAAAAAATGGATGCCAAACGGGGGCTGAATAACATCAAAATATTGATCAGCACAAGCAAAGACATAATTACATAAACAAATAAATGAGGGATTGTATATTCTAGTTTTTCCAACCAGGATCACAACTTAAGAGAGGCTATAACCAATTCATGTCATCAAGCAGGACGCATAGGCCATGTAACAGTGACTTGTATAGCTTCACACACACACACACACACACACGTGAATTTCTCTTTGGGAATGTTCTAAATGCCAAGTTTGCACCAAAATAAGGAAACTAAATTCTAAAAGGAAATAAACTAAAGATAAAACCTATTACAACTAGAAAAGGAAACTAGAAAAGATTCACAATTGTAGTAGGAAACTACCAATCATGATTATGTACTACATCAGATATAACTAACTTTGCATCAAATGTTATTTAGCAATGGAAAGAACCTAGTTGTTTGTTATCATTAACAACCACAGTTGCCAAAATTAACAACACTCGTTAAACTTATAATTTTAAATTCCATAGCTCTAAGGCAAACATGATTCAATTGTTTGTCATTCAATATCATTATTGATTGCAATGGCACAAAATATAAATGATTGTTAAACATATTGAAAATGAACTGAACACGATAACGTGACATGCCATTACATAGTTCAAAATTTAACAGATCAAAATCTGGAGCTGGACAGAATAAATTTGAAAGGTAGAAATATTATAAATTTTCTACAGATAAGCTGGTCAGTGCTTTGATAAGGCTCCAGATAAAAAAGAAGCATCATTGCATTTGATCGTATGAACAGAAGTTGAATGCTAGAGAATGATTTATGAAGTACCCCATAGAACTCTACAGCCGTCATTAGCAACACATAGGAAGTTTCATGCTATTAACAAGATCCAACTTTAACGCCAAAAACCCCCCTCAAATTCAAGCAATCATGATATGGTAATTAATATGATATTGAAGATTTTAGCAAAACATCAAATCTAATATCACAAAAAGATTAATAAGACTTTATTGTCATTGACCTGTCCTCTCTATTTGACTGTCTGCACACTGTTATTTGCTAATATTTCTGCATGCATGACGTGTACACGTGGGCGTGTGCTTGTATTCCAATTAAGAGAGACCTTCGGTCCTTCACTAATGATCCGCAAGTATTAAAGATTATTTGGAGGAAATATAAACTAATATCATGCATACCGAATCATTAATTGGTAGTAAATCTTTTTCAACTCCAACAGAGATGGAATATCGGCAGGAGGCTCTTCAACTACGCTTTCACTTTCTTTAGGTTTTTTCTTCTCTTTTGAAGTCTCAGCTTCAAAAACTCTGGGACTGATCTTCCTTGAGAGTATTTGAGCACGTACATAATCCTGGCGATCTAAACACAGACGAACCTACAAGATTTGAAGATCAAGGTATCACATTATGTGTAACAAAACCATTTATTCCAACCACAGTTTCTATAACAGACGAAGGTAAATAGAGAAGGCTACACACTTGTTCAAGAATGAATGCTGTTTTTTCAGTTTTTGCCATTGCACCGAATGTCTCCACCTGTAGTCCACATTGTTAGGAAGCGACTGGGAAGGAAGAAAAAACTTGACATGCAACTTATAGCTTGTTTGGCAAGCGTTTATAAATAATTTAAATTATAAATAAATAGAAATCATTGGTGAATAAGTGGGTAGTATTTGTAGGTCTCACGAAATGTATGGATAAAAAATGGTTTGACTGTTAATAAACAGTTCATAAACACTAGCCAAACATACGCTAAAAATGTGCTTAAAGGAAAGGAGAAGCCAATAAAAAAGATTATCATCCACTGACCGCAATTTCTTGCATCAAATCAGCAGCCTCAGCTATTAGTCCCTGATCTTCTTTAATCTTCGCAAGTTTCTTAATCAGGCGAGCTCTCTCTATCTCAACATATATCTGCCACAAGGTGTGCCCATTCAAGAAATTAGTAGAGAATAAATCTTCAAAGTAAGAAAAATCCAAAACATATTGTGCAGGGAATCATGAATAATCACCTTTCCTGCAGATACGCTATTAAGTATCTTAATGAGCTCTGTTTTAGTATCAAGATCTGGTGTCTGGTCGATATACTGCATTGCTTGTTGAACCATGGCTTGTACAGCCTGTATTACAACATGAGAAAACCAAATGGGACACAGCCTCAAACAATGGAACGGGCTCAAAAATGTCATTTGTCAATATTCTATAAAAAGGAAAAATATCTTCGTTTTGATGTAGGAAATACAAATCTTACCATTGAATAACTACAATTTACTTGTTAGTGGATAAAATAAGGTTACATAAAACCATACCTAAAACAAATAAATCAACAGTACAAACTGCAGAGCAGAAAACATTAACTCGATGCACATGTTTTACAATAAATCAGGCATACCAGTACACATGCCATGAATAATTGTCCACCTGTTCACACGTCTGTCTACACATATTAAGCATACAATACTGAAACATAATTTGTGCTTCCTACCCATACAGAAATGCACATTATTAGTGCATATTCATCAGCATGTGATGTCTACATAGAGATCAAACCTTCCAATGGAAAATCCAATCAATATGGGAGCTATGAAAATAATTCGATAGATTATTCTGTAGACTTCAGACAGCAAGGTTAAATGAAAACTGGAGATATCCTGACATTGAGTACTTCAATGTGCTTTGAGCATTTGCCAATGTTAGCCATTAGATGCAGGATGAAAGATGGCTAAAGTTGGAGGAGAATTGGAGAGTGATGTTGCAAGGAGGTTCCACTGAACTCTCAAATGAAATTACCGACATGATGGACAATAGGGAATGGTGAATGTTCTTCATATGTTAGATCTGTTTACACCATTGTCTTCGAGAAAAAAATAAAAATGAATGGCATCATAGTCATACTAACATAAACAGTACAACCAGAAAGGTCAATCTGGTTGGACTTGGACTTCCAGCCAAGTTGGTTCAATTACTTGTTCAACCTTAAAAAGCTTGCCATCTTTCTCCAATCCTGCATGAGCAGTCTTACTTACACCCCTGAATTGAAACCATTAATTAGCTGCATGCTAAGTCCAAAGCCCTTAATTTGAGAGTGAGTCGGAAGTGGATAGTCATATTCTGAACTCATTAATTAAGGGGGTATAATGGCTTGATATTATAAAAGTCAGAAAACAAGTTATAATAATCATCTATTCAAGTAGGAGGCAATCACAATGTCTATATGAGACTTGACAGTTAGTCTATGAACTATTTATGAGGCATAGGTCAACCAATGCTCGAATTTGCTACCTAGCAAGTAAACAACATTGACCCATAATAACTATTTTAAAAATACTATAAAATGTACCACTTTCTTGTAGTCTCCACATTTCTTTTCCATATGACCACCACTTCTTCTACAACTCAAATTACCCCCAAATCTTACGAAAGGACAGCAAAAAGCATATATTTTCAACAATAAAAATCATAATTCAACAAACTACGACAGCAGTGATGTGTACGAAAATAAAACGATGCAAGTACATTAAGGAAATTGTTTAGACCTGTTTCAATTGGCCACGGCGCTTAGACAAAAGAACAATCTGATCATTGAGAGTTTTCCAAGCCCGGCCATCGAAGCAGAGCTGCAGAATATCACTGACTGCCTTTCTGGTGCCGACCACGTCACCAGCTTGCCTCATCTGCTTCTCCACGTTCAGCAACGCCTCTATTTTCGCATCCAAATTATCCCCTCCATTTTCCTGCAACACGAAATCAAAGGTAGAAAATTAACATTTGAGATCTAATTGGGGAAATAATTAAGAGATTGTATTGTAGCTGAAAATAGCGAGAGCAACAGTTGCAAACCATTTTGATGAGATTGGTTCGATTAATGAGGAATTTGATGAGATGAAAGGAAAGGAAAATTAAAACCCTAAGAGAGAGAGAGAGTGCGCGAGCTCTGTTCTAATTTCTCCGTTTTATTTTTTACAACTTTTCTTTTCTTGGAAGAAGGGATACGTAAAGCACAGATGAAAAAAGGGGTAAATAACAAATCTACCCAAATGGTTGATTAATTTACAAAATTTCCTCCTAAGTTTTGTGAAACCTACATTCCCTACCCATGTTGAGGACTTTTCGTTAACCTTCATTTAACAAATTTATAAATAATTTATAAAAAGTAATAGTTATGAATTTCAATAATATATGTGAATAATTATAAATAAATATTTGATTTTGATTGAATTTACTAATCATTTTTTTATTTGTATTCTTATGTTGGTAATTTACTATTTTGATGGTCAATTGTTTAAAAGTGCAACTGTGCAATTTGCCCACAATACATGTGAATTTTCACTTCGGGGATGGCAACGAATCGGGTCGAGGTGTCAAGGACCTCATCTTTACTTAGCTACTTGATCCAATTGCAGCCGCAGTTTACCTAACTTCAAAAGCACATTGTAAATATTAGTTCACTTTGAGTTGTAATTTCCTTATCATTATAATA
>CAIGRT010219406.1:0-20157 GCA_903798405.1 Fraxinus platypoda | reverse complement strand
CTGGGATCGTGGGGTGTGATAAGTTTGCTCAATAACCGCTTCAATAATTGTTGGATTGGAGGACTGTGAGATCGTAGATTCGTTCAGTCACTGGGCGACTTGAGGGTCTGGGCGAGAACGGGGTCGTCGCTCTGAGCGACCGTAAGGCACTCCGTTCCCTCAAATTCTGGGCGTCTTGCACGCTTGGGCGATGATGTTACTGCGTTCGTGGGCTTCCACTGCATCCATCAATAATCCTGTTTAGGCATTTATCCTGGACTCCCCATTTGGACTTCACTCTTTGGGCTATTTAATTTGGGCTGCACTTTTAGTGTGTCAACACCACCACAAAAAGGCTTAAATAATTCATGAAAAGTTGGGAGCTTTTCATGAAAAGACGCCAGAAAATCAAATTGTGAAGCCGGCCTCACAGCTAGTTTCACTAGCCATGCACACATGGTAGTAAACCATGGTTGTGCAAGGTTCACGCGTTTTGGCTTCTACTTTTGAGGAAGCAGGAGGCTAATATCTAGCCCCAGTGCCCACGTTTGATTTTAATTTGATGTCCCATCCTTTTTTCTTTCAATTCTTTCGTTTATGATTTTGAACAATTACAACAAATAAGTCCTCCCAATCTCGGGCCTTGTTCTCCACTCTGGCAAACTCTTCCAATTTCCATTCTCCTTTTACTTCTTATCTACGTACTCCAATCTTTATAAAAGTCTCAGCCAATGTATCTTCCATCAACAGGTTGAAAGCACCACCCTTATTTGCTTTGGAACCAAGAATGCATGAGAGCAGTGTCTCAAAACCTTGCAAGTTAGTATTCGAGCCATTGACAGACACAAGAAGCCACAATTTGGTGAACCTATCAGGTGTGAGAAGGGCAGTGGCTTTTTCTCGAAGATCGATGGTGGAGATGGAATCAGCTTTCATTTCTTCCCTCTTTGAGGCTGAGGATATCTACACAAGGTCAGGTTCAAAGCACTGAAGCTTAAGTTTGTTGCCAGACGAGGGTGATGATGAGGTCGGGGATCTGATCAATGTTGGTCAAACAATGCGAAGGGAAAGGAGGGGCCCACTATGCGAGCCAGAAGTATGGAAGCCCGACTGGATAATGATAAATAGCATTACTCTTTTGAAAATCATCTAAACCAAAATAACTAACTTAAAACCTTTGGAAGTATAAACCTTTTAAGTATAACTAAACATGCGCAGCTAGTGTTTGGCCCTCGTTAACTTTTTTCAATTTTTTCTCTTTCTTAATTTTAACCACACATTCTCCAAATGAAATGATATTACACATAAATCTAAAACATTTCATTATTTTTCAACTACACGCTCTCCCATCAATCATTATTCCAAAATTTATAATTTCTCCAAAATGGGGGCCAAACACTAGCTTAATTGTCGAATATTGGTGCTCCTAGTGGTCGGCTAGAGATTTCCTAATAGATGAAAGAAGTCGTTACTCATTGTTGAAGTGTAGTGCCAATTACCCCTCCCCTGTCCCTTAAAATTGGCACTCAAGTGCCCATTTATGCCAATCTTGGGGGGTCTCAAAGTGCCAGTCTTGACTTAAGAGAACGTGTTAATCTTTAATCACAAATCCAATTTTTATTATACATATTCAATTAGTCCACGACGAAATGAACATTTTAATACTCGATAATCATAAAGCGAACTCAAGAATTTAGAGCGACAAATACATATTTAATGAGAGAAACCTTATATATTTTGGTAGTTCAAAGGAATATACTTTTCAACTACGTCATTAGTTTTTTATAGTGCATTATTGAAGTTAATCAAGCAATAAAAAATTCATTAAATTATAGAAAGTGACTCCTATAACTAGACATGTTATAAAGATAACAATCTTTGGTAGGGACAAAAATTATATGAATTGATAGTAATGTATATCTCAGATTAGGTGGCACAATCTGTCCGATTGGCCCTCAAACCTGCGTACACTCCAAAATTATTTCCTAATAGTCCACATTATTTGGTTTGGTTCAACTTAAGTAGTTGAGAGTTGAGGGAAAAAAGACATTATTAGAGTTGACAAATAAATTCCAAAAAAATAAAAATCGTAATTTAGAGTACGTTTAGCTGATCCTAAAGTAGAAGTTACTTAAAAGTGGGTTTTTTCTTCTTATATTTAGGATTAACTAATCATGACATATAACCTATAACTCCAAATGAAAAGAGCCAGTTCCATTTCTAGTTCAATGGTGAGTAGAAATTGTTCGTCCTCATCCTTCGGTGGGGTACTTGTTATGCATTAGAGTAGGCAATAAAGAAAGCAAAGAATTGAACTCATTCAAAGAAGAAGACTACTAAGAAAATTAAAGAGAGTTCTTCTGTTAATAACGAATCAACACAATACATATCTTGTAATTTACATTTGACTCGAAATAAGCAATACGAGATATTGAGAAAATAACATTTGATTTTCAAACCAAATGAAGATTTGTATCTACTATAACTTTGTCCCTTTATTATTATTATTATTTTTTTATTTTTTTTTTATCTTGATACGAGTCTAGCACACTCTAAATAACAGATCAAGAAATTCAACCACCATAAATATAGTAAACATAATGCATTTATTATTGTCAACAATGTTCATACAGACGAGATGACATTATTACAAAGAAAAGAAGCCTAAGAAGATTTTCTTATAAGGCCTCTAAAACAGTAAACAGATAACCCTTCTGCTACAAATTCCTGTCCAATCCATTCACCAAAAGAAAAACCCTTTTCCAAAATAAAACATTAGGTTTGGTTGAATTCTTCAACCTCCCAAAAAAGGCCTAAACAAGCTATGAGGTCAATTTCTTTACACCAGGAGGATGAGAACATGGCAAGCAATAGTCCACCATGAAAAAAATGATAGAAAAAACCCTCCTTTAAAATGAACCTCATGGCAAACATCAAAGGGAAAATGGTTTAAAATGGAGTTACAGGATTTGATAGCCAGGAAAACAGCAAAACAAAGATCATTCTCATAATTATAGGCTTTAATTTTTATGGCAGGTTTAGGTAGAAGGAAGGCACTTCTGTATTTGAACTGGTTGAGGATCTCTATTTCACATGAAGATTTTGAATGCTGCACGTAAATTCTTCACGAAATCCTTTAACGAAGTGGTGAATTCTTCATCCATCTGAATAAGATTAAAAATGAGTTCTCAAGTGAAAATCAGATGAAGCATCAACATAGATAAAGATCTAATTACTTTGGATCTTCCTAGAGATGTAGCAATGAAGCGAACTGAGTGGCAAAAAATAATTCATGTAACTGACTACTACTGAGAGCCTACTTGGTTCTGTTATTCAAGTACCTCAAGTGCATGATTGATACGCAATACTAGACATGACCAAATATTACAAGTGTTAACGTGCACAATTGCATGCAAAGTACAGGCTAAACATGAAAGTACCTGAGCAATAATAGTTATGTCAATAGCAGAATCTCCAAAAGCCATGGCACTGCTATTAACAACTGAAAGATTGAGTTTCTCAATTTCTGAAACAATCCTATCCAGTATTCCTTTCTTTCTTTCACAATGAACTCGAATAAGGACTTCTTTATCAGAAAATCTTGCTTCAATTTCCGGCAGCGGCTCATCAATAGGGCCGCTGGAAAAGTTCTCGTCTGATGAAGAACTTTCACTATCAGCACAAAGTTCATATTTCTTGACAAAAATCACAGATTCCATGGATTTCTTCCTAGTTTGCTCCTCAAGGGTCTTCACCTGGTCTTGGAGTTGTTTCAAGTACTTAATGGCGTCTCCAAGAACAGAAGCCTTGTCCATCTGGTTTGTAAAGCAATGATAAATGCACATTAGCATGGCAATAAGCTATGGTTATGTCCACTTTTCTCTACAGGTTTAACGAAGAAAAATTGTACACGGTATTTCAACGTTTCTCACAAACACAAAACCATCCTAAATCTATAAAATCCTTCATATAATAGGAATATTAGGACTACCATTGGGGACAACGATGGAGCGTGAGATTGAACACGCAATGATAGATGAAACAACTTTGAGATTTGATGATTGAAAGTGATAAGCCGATTATCAAGTAAAAATTTATTTTCTGATACACATGTACTTGTGATTTTGAGCTTTGCTAATCATTGGCTGATGTACTATCTATATTAAGAAAAAAAACTAGTACCTTTTTCAATCCAGGAACCAGAGCAGACAAAGCAATGAACCTTTGGCTGAGCTTTTCTCTTCTCTTCCTCTCAGCCATAATATGATCTTGTGGTTGAGTCAGCCGCTCATTCGTGCAAATTCTCTTAGCTCCTTGAGAAGCCTTCAACTCATAATTTTGAGTCCTGATTGAAGGCTGGGAAATGACAGAATCAGAGGGAAAAGTGGGAATACTAGTAGACCATGTCTCCTCCTTGGGCTTCGCAATCCCTATTTGGTTAGTGTAATTTGAATTGACCAAATGAAGATTGTTGGACAGAGGTGGATTTGATATTTGATCAAATTTGCAATAATTCCAAGGGTCAGTTTTCGATTCTAGTGTCCGTTTATAGTTGAACAACGCCTGAGAGAACGACTGATGCAACTCTTGATTACCAAATGCAGCAGCCATAGAGTCCCTGCTCAGGTCATCAAGTGAGTTTACAGGCCATTGGTGGATGAAACCATGATCATCCATTCCCTGTAAATGGAGATAATATTGATTAATCTGGTGACAACAAATTGCAGTGTATAATTTCAAAATCTTGGACACATAAATGCTCAAACCGAATGGAGCGCTAAAAATTATTTATGTGATGGACCCCAAATTTATTACGAATAAGACTTAGTTTGCTGTTCTTGTTGCTTACTAAATGGATAACACTCCTTATGTAAAAATTCATACAAGAAAAGTTTCAGTTCGTTCCATTTTAATAACTAGAAGCAACAAAAACAATTTAAGCTCTATACTGATAAATTTAATGTCAACTAAAATTCTTTTTCTCCACTTTGAACGACCCAATATAAAGGGGAAAAATAGACGATAAAGAAGACGATGGTTAGAATTTGCTGCATATTACCAATTCTGTCAAGCAACTGAAGTTTGAGATCTCCATAAGCCCAGTAGAGAATCCTGCAAGAAAAGAACTAGTAAGTTAATTTGTAAGGCCGACAGTCCAATCCTACGTACTACAAGGTTTCCCAATCCATATTTATGTTTTGTTCATGCTCTGTGTGTGTGTGTGTGTGTGTGTGTGTGTGTGATTGAGAGAGAGAGAGAGAGAGAGAGAGAGCGAGCTCGACCTTTTCAATGGTATGGACAAAACAGAACTTTTTTTTTCCAAATTCCAGTCCTATAATCGAGGAAATTCCAACATTTATAAGTCCAACATCTCTCTCTCTCTCTCTCTCTCTCTCTCTCCTGTTCTTCTTCACGGGTTGTTGAATTATACATCAGAATATCTCTTTCATCAATAATCGGAATATAAAAATTGATTAAAAGATCTTTGTGGATAGCTTTTAAGCTAGTAGAAAATAAGAAATAATTGGTCCCCTTTGCTGTCCAATTATGAAGTCTTTCACAACTAGCTCCGTTGAACTTCGAGGTTGCAGTGTGGAAAAACTTCACCAAATCCCATGTAAAAAAAGCAATATTTTCAACAAAATTGTGCCGAGTATGGGAAAAATGAGAACATTGTTCACAAAATTGAACAATAAATTCTTGTTTTACGGCAATCTAAATCAAAATGTCTCGTCTTTGATTAAAAAAAAGTGTAATATTAATACGTTAAACAAATAAAAGTAACACGAGTCTATCATAGAAAAAATACAAGTCAATTAAAATTTCTTTTGTTCCGTACAAACCATCGGTCTATATATATAGCACATGGATGACGTACTATCAACTCGTGATTAAACGGAAACCCGGGTCAAATTAAGATTAATATTCATCTATATCCCAAAAAGTTATTCTGCACGTACAGGACCGACGTAACCCTGTACGCACCAGGGGGACCGGGGGGTGGTTGAAGTTGTCCCCCGGCATGGACAGTACGTGCTTCATTTTTGTATCCCAAATTAATTTTGTTTAAACTTGATTTTTATGAAGATTTGCTCTGTTGGCGTCGTGTTCATTACACGAACAGCCAAAAGTAAACTCTAATAATTTAGCCCCATTAAAAAGAATTTTTAAGAAAAATAAATTTTAAAATAGCGATTTTTCAAAAAGCAGGAAAAAAATTTTAATTTTACTTGCAAAATATTTTATTGTAAGAATGCGTAGTTGAAAATAATTTTTTTTTAAAAAAATAGAGAGAGAATGATAGACAAACAGTGTTTTAGTTTCTTGCGGAATTTGAACGAAGCGTGATCCATCATCGAAATTCGTATTCCCGTTACAATTTACCAAAATACGAGTCAATTATACACCAGTCGAGCAAGAGCTTCCCGCTGCATTTCCAATATCGGATTCAAATACAGAGTTCAAGTCTAATATAGAAAAAACTAAAGACAGCACTTGATACATGGGAAAAATATGGGAGAACATGTCTATATTAACAAGAGATTACTCAATAGAGATGAAGATTCCATTCCTATTACGTACAATAACAAATCTAAGCATACATTATTTATTACAGGGTATATCTGTGTGTAATCATGTTCCCAAACACGAGGGATTCTACAATCTCTTGCAAGAATATGTATGTACTACCTGGCAACCTGTTGCAAAGGAGGCCAAGCAATCTCGTCATCATCTGTGTAGCCATTTATGAAGAAATCCGAGCAATTTTTCCAGCACCCATGATTATATGGGTTGCGGAACCTCCCATCTGGACCACGAAGATATCCGTAACGTATAGCATTTGCCAATTCATTTGTGGTGATGTTCCGAGCAATCTGCAATTTAAAAAGTCAAGTGTAACCATGCTCCCTAGGCAAGGTACTATAGCGGTACATTTGTAAGTCTAATTCAAAGAAGACTACTCGAGTGTGTTTTGAACCAAAGAGAATGATATTCACAGAGCAGCAAAGACAGGAAGGAAATTTAAAGGAAGGGAGGGATCCATTACAAGACGTGCCTCATTGGCAAGCATGTTTGGCCAAGTATAAAATAAGTAAAAGTCACTTTTAACTCTTTATTCCAAATATGTTTAGATATGTAACTTATTTCTTAGTCTAGATTAAAAAAGGTTAATACCTTTGAAAGTAACTCTTAACCTTAAATGTCAAAATTAGTAATTTTTTTCTAACTTTGACCCATAAATAAGATTAGTAGGCCCTTGTGGTAAAAAATG
Organism: Fraxinus platypoda; assembly: GCA_903798405.1. Classification (NCBI taxonomy): domain Eukaryota; kingdom Viridiplantae; phylum Streptophyta; class Magnoliopsida; order Lamiales; family Oleaceae; genus Fraxinus; species Fraxinus platypoda. Next base: position 12,905 of record CAIGRT010219406.1, on the reverse strand, counting down.
TCTCTCAACTCCCAACTATTGGCTGACATACCAAGGACCCCGCCAATTTACGCTTTGTAAAACATGGCTAAGTAAATTTAGACCTTGACAAAGGAAGTAGGCCCTTGTGGTAAAAAATGTCTCTCAACTCCCAACTATTGGCAAACATACCAAGGACCCCGCCAATTTAAGCTTTGTAAAACATGGCTAGATAGGCAATATTATCCACGCAGACGCAAACGTAAACATATGGCTAAATGCCATGCCTAGAAATCTCTGCAATTAAAATAGGATTATGTTACTTGTACATAAAAATGGTACATAAGGAATTACATAAAATGATGTGGAGGGAAAATATTGGATGAAAAAGTTGACTGTGTATTAAACTGGCAGATGATATAGTGATATGTGGTATTATGTAACCCATAATATAAAGCTTGATGTATATGTAGCAAGGTCCATTAAAATATCTTGCACAGTGCTTCCTGTACTTTAACTGAGAGCAAGAATGATACCACTACGGGGATACAAAATTTCCGCACCAGGGGGAAAAAAAATTCAAATCAAGCAAGTGGAGCAAACTCAAACAAATTGAGCATCTGAAAGCTTTTCTTCCTTTACTCGTTTCCCTTTCTTAATAAGTCAATATCAAAATGCACTCATATTTTATGGATGCAGTTCATTGAACCTGATAAAAAATGACCTCAAAGAGTAGAAATCATCAATGATTAAAACTACAAGTATATTATCTATTCAAACAATTTTCACTGGTTCATATAATTAATTATGACCTCATGAACTGAATAAAATCAAGTAAAAGCAATCTGACAAAATTGAGAAACAATAATTGACTACAGTGAGCACTCTGAAACAGACAAACGTGAACGTGCTTAAACCTTGAAGCAAATAATCAAATGTCAACTCTTCAATTGTGATTGGAAAGAGAAATGAAATGAAGAAAAAAAGGCATATCCCTTACCTGGGATGCTTGAACCGTCAATAAAGTTGCAGCAGCAATAAAGATAGCTGCATCCATGACCAGGAAAGAAATAATCCCAGGATAATTAAAAACAGTGTGATGAAGCCATGTTTCTTCCCTTGCCAATGCTGGTACAGATGTCCAAATTCCTGCCATATTACAAAACTTTCAATCTTATGAAGGTTTGAGAGTAACATTTACAACTAACAGTAAATAGAAGTTTGGCTCCTCTGACATACTTTGAACAGCAACAATCCCACCAATAAATGCCGTTGATGTCCCCAAGCAAAGAAAAACAAAAAAGTCTCGTTTATTCCTCTGCAATATTCACGATGACAATAAACAACGAAGTTAATAAGAAATGAAAATGTGGGAGAAAAGGGAAAAAAATGGTAAACCAGTAAGAATTCTCAGTGGGGAACAAGCAAATAGCACCAAGTTAGGCTGCAAATTCAAAAACTCATAATGCCATACAGCATATTCAAACCACTTGACGCCATCGAGAAGGACATAGATTTTAGTAAATGTTAATATTCTATAACATGATCAAAGGTGTTTGAATAACAGCTTCAAGAAAGGAAAAGCAAAAATGTAAAAACTGATCCAAGACAGCACAAGCGATAGCCCATTTAAATGGGAAACAAATATGGTACTTTATATGTTGTCCATCCATGTTAATTGACAATAAACCCGGCACAACCATTGTTTAAAAGGCATGTGCGGCATACGCCTTGAGGCCCATCTAAAGGTGAGGCACTCACTTTGATCTTCAAAGCTTATACCTCTTGAATATGAGGCATCCAACTAGACTCATTGCATCTAGATGTTTATGAGGTTTGCATCTCAATTTTTAAGGCTTGGATTGTGGATTTTTCATTTTTTCTAAAGTTAGGTTTATTTATTTCCTCTTGGGTTTTGGTTATTTTAAGACCCTGGAAGAAAAACTGGGCTCAAGTTATAGGAGTACATTTTTTGGACGTGTAATGTTGGGCATGGGCATCTTTATCTACTTATAGGTATGGCTTTTCCCTGTTTTTACCTACTTGAAAAAAAAAATGGGTTGAAAAAAAAATGGGCTCAAGTGAACAGGGTGGGCTTTTGGGTTTCAAAGTTGGGCTTCTTTATGTGCTTTGGGATTTGGGAGGAGAGGAAAGGGGAGGACATTGCCAGTGATGGGGACATGGGGATAGAGGGATAATACATGCTGATACATCCTTAACAGATCCTCATAATGATGATGATATGGATGAATTTGTTGACTTATCATCACTGCGAGTCTATCCCTAGGCCTCTATGACTATGAAACCTAGCCCCTATTTGATGGTCATTATTTTAAGAAAATGGAGTTTTAAATAGTGATTTTTTGGAACATGTGTAGTTAAAAAGTATTGGAAAATTTTGGATTTACGTGGAAAATATTTTATTGTGTAAATTTATAGTTGAAAATAAGTACGAGAATTGAAATAATGGTTGTCAAACGGGGGCTTATTTTTTGCTATTAACTTTATGGTTTATGTGAGAATGTACTACTCTTTTTTAATTGAGACATTGCACATGATTATAGTAGATTCTACGAATTTTTTTAATGTGTGCCTCTCTTTTCTTCTCAGTTTTCATACAAATTGCTGAATGTTTGGTCAAGAATTATGAAAATTCATCAATGGCATAATTCTTGGGCACCCACAAGCACTAGGAAAGAGACACCCATTTTCCAAATAAACTCTTTAGCCTTTATATCATACGAAACTATCAACTAGAATTCTATATAGGACAGGTCACAATGACAGAATGTTTTTGTATAAAATCATGGTTTTCTGCTAGAGGAAGCACTTATTTACTAGGCCCCTGTTTGATCTTCATTATCCAATAATTCATTTTTTTCCATACTCATTTTCAACCACACATTTTACCAATAAAATAATTTGCACATTAATCCAAAACTTTTCCTTACTTTTTAACCACACATTCTCCAAAAAATCACTATTACAAAATTCATTTTAACATAAAAATGGGTCTCAAACACGGGCTAGATTTTACTTTGAGCGGGTCACAATAACAAAGAATACCAGGTCACAGCAATTTGCATAAGGCAAGTCACTGGAACACTGAAAAAAGCAAGACCAGATTGATTGTGATATAGAAAAGTGAATAAATTCAAGGATCATAAAAGGAACAAGGGCAATTTGATTCTAGCACCATATTATGCTGGGAGCCTGGGACAAAAGAGTACGGAATGAGATTTGAGGATAAATAGAAATCACAAGAAATCAATTCAAATTCAAAGCCTACACAAAATTTTCGTAGGGTATCACGTAAACTATAAATAATAGATAATTCCAGAATGCATCTGGCACTGTCATCTCTTAACATACGAAGATGAAGAGGCGCTTCGACAAAAACTATACCAGCAAAGATGATCTGGCAACTCTATATATTCATCAGTTGTCTACATGTAAGTGTGTGATCAGCATGGCCTTAGTCACTGAGTAAAAATCATATGAATTCTTAGTACTTACCTTCCCCACACAGTTTGAGATCCAGGGACAATGGTGGTCAAACTGTTCCACACAACGTTTACATGTCGGACAGTGCTTGGAGCGAATAGGTCTTATTATCTAGAATACAAAAAACATAAGAAAACAAAAGGTTTAAAAGAGCACTCAAGCCCCAAATGCATCAGAGAAAGCAACCAGATGCAATCATACATTTCTTAGTTATTTGATATCAAATGACAACTTTGCAAACAAACCTTGCATGTAGGGCACAATTGAGACCAGTTTCCCATCCAAATGGGGTTACTATTCAAATCAGCGTTCAATAAAGGATCCTGCGTCACATTAAAACAATTTGATCCAGTACCATGGTCGCTTGGAAAAATTGAGAGACCAACTATTATACAAGAGATCAGGTACCTCCACATCAGAATGGCTATCCACCCCTTTCTTTATATAACCAGGATCTTTACTGCAGCAGAATGAGAGAATCATCACCAACTAAAAGAGCAGTAACAATAAGGATCCAACTTTTAGACAAAAAAATAAAAATAAAATAAAAAAACTGAAACTATATTTGCTGTTGGCTGTTGCTTTTTTGTCCAAGACAACATATAATTGCAGAAAGATATCTCTAAACATAAGGGATTTCAGGTAGGTATGGAAAAACACTCCCCTTTTCTTAAAAATGTTTTCCTGGAACCCCATATTATTTGAATCTATTTCCCCCGTTTTTCTTCCAAAGAAACGTGCCAAATGAGCAACAAGCAACACTACCACCATACGTCCATAAACTATGTGACAAAATAGTCGAGAAAATATATTTCTCAATGAGATATAGCTATAGCCATTTAGAATTGTAAATGTGGAAACAAGATGCCACGAGCTCAAGTAGCCAAAATTAAATTCTTTTGATGGGAAAATGTTATAGCTCCTCATGTCTCCAAAAGTAATGCATGTCAAATAGCAGTTAAAAATCACAAAAGCATATATGAATATTGTTGTATACCAAGATTGCATGCCACAATCAGAGAGTTACAGTTAAGACTGCAGTATTGTGCGCTCAAGTATCAACTAAATACGTACATCTCTCTGGTATTGTAGAATCCAGAAGAAGAATAATTCAAGTAAACACATGTGGCTGCCTAACTTATTAATGTATCATTGATAGATAAAGTCTACCTACTGCAGCGCACCAACATGAGTAAGGCACCCACTGCTAAAGAAACAGCCGTCCATCCCCAAAGTCCAACAACAGCTGTAACCTTTGTAAGACTAGGAGCTAGCACAAGAATGGAAAAATAATTAGAAAGATAATCTACCTCACCCACTAATAGAATAAAAATCAAGATATAGCTTTACCGACCAAAAAGAACTGAGCTAATGAAGAGAATGATATTAATAACCACTAGACTGAAGAGAATTGGGGCATAACCAATCGTCCTGCCTTTTCCGATGCAAACTCTGTCTTCCATATTCTTCGTCTGAGCACGGAGTGCACTGGACTACATCAGATTAAATCATTCAATGTTATGCACACAAAAAAGGAGTTACCTTGTGGAAAAGATAGACTATTTTTGAATTAAGTGGCAAGAAAATTTTGTTGCCGAGAAGATGGAAAGAAGACAAACAGAAACTACAATCACAGAAGGAAGGGAATCCAAGTCAAATTTAAATTGCGAGTTGCAATTTGTAACGGAGGGCATCCTAGCAGAATTTTAAATTGCAAAGGGTAACGACAAACAAAAATAGAAAACACAGAAGGAAGGGCATCCTCGTAGAATGCAAACTGTAAGGAAGGACATTCAAAAAGAAAAATATAAATAACCTGGTGGAGTACTAAATTGCAAGTCATGGAGGACAAACAAATCTTTTATAACAATGAAATTATATGGAGAACAGAAAGTTTATCTGAACCAAATGACATTGTAGCTGCTAAACGGAGCAGCTACTTGGGTCGACAAACCCTTTATACTCTGTAAGGTCTTTCTTGCAAAATTCATAGGGATAAAATGCACGTGAAAGAAATTTTCAACTAGCAAAGTCAAGCACTTGGCCACTCACAGCATGGCCATTCCCTCTCTTATCAACTGTCTCTCAAAAAATAGAAATAGCAGGCACAAGTATAGTAACATGAACGTAGCAAAGTAATCAATGACACCTCTTATATATTGCCACTTGCATATTTGACAACAGCACTTGCCCCTGTCATCCATCAAAACCTGCACAAGCCTAACATTTCCCTCTTGCTTTACTGACATCCATGACTATACCCTATGAACTCCCCACCCTCCTTGAAAACAAAATGAATGGTACATTGTTGGTAAGTGCTAGAACTTTAACAAATATTCTACAATTGCCTATCAAATCAAACAAGTCGAGGTAAAACAATATATGGTGTCAAACATCTCATGCACATCATTTTGTTATAGATGTAAGAATGTCTAACTTACAATTCTGAAAGGTAAATGCAAATATATATTGCTAAGGCTAACATTAATACAGAACTACTTTGATAAGAATTACCACTGAAGTTACATACAAGGAATTGTGCAACATGCCGATGACCTTTATCAGAAGCAAGCTCTACAGGTGTGAATCCTGCTTTATCTTTTACCATCAATTCCTGCTTTGTGCCAGCATGTACAAGTACAGTGCACGCCTCCACATTTCCTCTCAATGCAACCCAATGCAAAGGTGTACAGCCTGACCAGAAAGATACAATCAAAACTAGCAAAATCGTGCAGCTGCTCTGGCCATTAAAGTGCCTGATTATATGCTCTTGACCTCTCTATCCAATTCTCGGTTGTCAAATTCTCTACCGTGGTACTAAGATTGTTGAATAAATGAGCATGACCAGCTTTGCTTAAAAGGAATTTAAACTTAAAAGATTATTAATTTTGCCAATCATGATTTTTAAAGTTGCTTTATTCACAAATAAAACTTACTTTTCTCGAAAGTAAGTCAGAAAAGTAACATTAAGGAGAGCCAAACATGCCCTACAAGCTCAGCCCAAAAAGGTACACTTAATGAGCAAGTAACAGTGTCAAGTTTGGAAACAACACTTCCAATCTTCAATTATCTTCACTGCCACAAACTTTCTTCCAATGTGGGAGGAACTACTACATTCCCGAAACCACACTTGCACGTAGATAAATCAGTTCAATTAAATGCATAATTATTCATCCATTTATAACTTTCTGAGGCCAGGAAAAAATTGTTCTGTTCATACTTCAATAACAGTTGTTAAAGTGGACATTCCCTCATCAATTTCTTTCAGTTGTTCTGCCAACCACTCCACCCCAACCAAAGACTTCTCATTCCATCAATCAAAATGAGAGGGAGACAAAGGGAAAGAACAGCCAGGAATGGTGAAACTTGATTGTTCATCATAAAAAAGATAGTGTAAGATAGCTTAAGAAAAACATAAAAATCAAGCAAGGTAGTTTCTTCAGCTATATATGTAGCCAGGTTAATATTAACAATAAAAGACACTAAAATGTGAAAATTGCATTTGTACATGCCCAAAACTCTTTAACGTTGTTCTACCAATAAAGCTTAAACATACTTCAACCATTGCAAATTGTTTTACTCTTCCACGTATGGGACTTCTTGACTATGTAGTTATACTATGCAAAGAGAAGTTGACTCCAAATTATACACGATTCCAAATTATTTAAGAATGCTCCATCCCAAGTTAAGATACCTTCTTTATCTTGTCTCCCTTGGCTGGCATCTCTAAACAGAAGTAATCTAATAGTATCAGCAAATCCCTTGTATGCAGCCCTAGTTGGAAGCAGCAGAGGATCAATTTGTGTTTGAAATACTCAAAAAAAAAAAAAAGTTTAATGCGTTTAAATATAATAAGACTACCATGAAAGCAACCACCATGAGTTTGAGAGGCCTTCACTTTCATGTACATCCACCAATGCAAAGCATAAAAGTGGGTTTTTAGGAGTATCACTTTTGACTTTTCAATATCAACATGGAAAAGTAGCAATTTCGCAATTGTCCCTAAATGCATTACTCTGAAGAACCAAATTATGGTCTGCGTGGGCATGAAAACCACGCGCAATAAGGACAATCATGCAATGGAAATAGAAGACAATGCATGGCCAGCCAGAAAATCACTAAGTTAGGGAGAACTCTGAAAACCAGATATACGACCAGATAACATGAAGTGAAACCAAAATATTTTGAAAGATTAAAGAAACGCTCAAACAAGAAAATAGGACCCAACAACAGAAGATGTTGCTGAGCAAGGAAATTATAAGTTGAGGAGAGATAGGCTAATGCTATTAATGTAAATCTCTACTCCCTTCATTATGAAAAGGGAATGGAGTATAGTATCGTGGCACGGTAGCTAAAAGTATTTTGAATGTTTCAATGTTCCCATTTCCAGAAAAAAAAATGATGCATAAAGGTGTCATGAATATATTATCCAAAATAAATTTCTTCAGAAACCAAAGAAAAGATTAGAGAAATATCTCACATAACGTTTATACTCAATTTTGTATCAAGAGAAAGCTATGACTAGAATTTTCTGGGAAATAAGAAAGCCAAAATGAAAAAGACAAAGGTTAATCATAGATTAGCATGAGTAAAGACACCTAATCCTGAAATGTTAGGAAAAATCAGTTTCTGAAAATTGAAAGTTTCATTTCTTTATATGGTCTTGCAAAGCATTATGCATATTTTATTTTAAAGTTGGACCTATACAATAGCAACTATGTCATCTCAGACATCAACGAATTATCATAGCAAGAGAAATATACGAGTGAAAAGTGTATTCAAATAATTTAATGTAACAGAATAAAATATTATGGTATATAAATTGCACAGGCATTTAACATACCAGTGAAGTGGAGTCCTCCCGTCATTATCAGGTACATCAAAATCAGCATGATAGCTAGCAACGATGTGATTCAGAAATGTTGTTTGCCCATATTGTGCTGCGACGTGAACTGCCTGCAACGTAAATAGTTTTGATTTAGGTAGCTGCCATCAATTGGAATATGGAAACATAAGATGTGTTATACATCAACAAACCATAAAATAGAACTGAACCATGGAATTTTCACACTGCCCCATGTGAATAGAACTCTGTATCCGACTCTTTTTTTATAAAATAAGAGTGAGAGAGAGAGAGGTGATTTTGCCCTTAAACCAAATCCATCAATTCTATATGTTTGAGATAAAAACACAGCTTGGTGACCACGGACAGATTACGCCACTTATACAAACGTATGTGCATGTGAATTTGGTCACCATTAAATATATATGCACCACAAGGTTCTAATCATTTAAACATTATTGCCTAATGCTCTTTCCATTGGTTGGTGACAACACGAGGATTGGATTTTTCATATTTGAAATTTATATTAGTTTTCTCATTTACTAAGTATTTCTACTGTAAGGACCAAAAAATAAATGAAAATAATGAAATACTGCTAGCATCAGATAATTTCCAAAAAGATCACCCACACACTGAGTCGCTACCTAAAGAAGTAATCCATTCTGATGCCAAGTCTATAACAATTTGCCACAAAATCTATCTTTTCTCAATAGTAAATGAAGAAACCACTAAGAAAATTTATGCGGCTCAAAAGAACACCATAAATTCAATCCTATTGACTGCAAATTAAATTTCCAACAGAGCTTCTTGACTGCAAATTAAATTTCCAACAGAGCTTCAACTGTATACATATCAATGCCACTGTCTGAAAATTAAAATGTCAACAAACTCAAAACAATTACCCGATAACCATTAACATCAGCAGCCTCAACACGCGCTCCATTCTGCATCAGCGTGTCCGCTGCTGCAATTGAACCACGAACCGCTGCCCAGTGCAGTGCCGTTTGCCCCGCATTATCCGAAGCATTCACATCACCACCGCGCTTCCACACAAAAACTCAATTATATCAAATCAATCGTCAAACCCAAAACAGACCCCAAATAAACAAACGTAAGCAAGAAAGTACAAGTTTTAAACATATATTGCAATAGTGTACCTCAATTATGTACTGAACAACGTCAGCGAAATTGTTGAGGGCAGCCCACTGTAGGGGATAGTAGCCATTTCCGTCAGGTTGGGAAACCGAAACGCCATCACTTTCGACAAAGTGCCGGAGCTTCTCGAAGTCTCCGTACGCAGAGGCTGAATAAATGTCTATTATCTGGAGTTCATTAGGGTTCCGATTGGAGGGTTTCTGGTCAGCTGATTCTGATACGATTTCGATTTCTGATGAAGCCATGTGAGTGGAGACGGCCTTTTGATCGGATCGTTGAACAATTTGGGTTTTTAGGGTTTTTAATTTAGGCGTGACGAGGTGCAAACTAAGAAGTTATTGCGGGAAGGTGGTGCCTAGAATAGAAGGTTTGAGGTACTTTTCTGGTAGCTTTTACTTTTCATTTTTTTCAAATTATTCATTTATTTTTGTACTTTTCTTCTTCAATTCCACTTTGCTTATGTTTGACATTCATTCACATCTCATTTTCATTCTCATTTTTTTCTGTTTCTTCATTTCAACCATACATTCTCCTAATAAAATAATATTACACATAAACCCAAAAATTCTTCTTACTTTTTAACCACACATTCTTTACATCAATCACTATTCAAAAACCCATTTTTCAAAAGAATGGATGTCAAACACCCACTTAATATTAAAAAAAGTATTTTTCTTCATTTCTAACATACATTCTCCTAATAAAATAATATTACACACAAATCTAAAACTTGTCATAACTTTTTCACGGCACATTCTCTCATCAATCACTATTCTAAAAATTCTATACTCCAAAAAATGGGTGTCAAACACCCTCTATATGCTAAATAGTGATTTTTCTTTTTTTCCAATATTTTTAAAACCGGTCTCGACAATAACTTATTATTAAGGGCGTGTTCGATCGTGCTTAAAATTCAATTAAAATTAAAAATATAGTCGTTATTGGGTCTCACTCGTCTAATAAAAATCAACAATAACAATTAATTTTTCAATTTTAATCTCTACCGAACACGCCCTAATTGCACCAATTTTTAATTGCTCATCAATCTTTGTTCATTAAAACAATTTTGCTCATATCTTTTTTTCATCAAATTCTTACGTTCAACATTTCATTAATTAACACATTACATCATTGATGATAGTTCATGACAAAAATATTTTTCTTTGCGTGTTTGGAAATGATAAAAAATTACATTGTCATTCTTTTGTATTTATTTTTAAGAAAATATAACGGACAAATAAATCATTTTACGTCATCCCAATGAACTTTATGGATGAAAATTGTCATAGAGACGAGATATACGAATCAAAGGAGTGTTGAAGATAATAAAGCGACGAAAAAAGTTAAGAACAAAAATATACTAATGAACAAAATTTGAGGACTTTATTATAGTTAATGTAATGCAATTAAAAAAAGGAAAAACCTCTTATATTTATAATATATTAAAGGGTTATTATCATAACAAATTTTACTTACCACCCTCCATTGTAATTACGCCACAATTAAAACTTGTTTTTAATAAATACAGCATAACAAATTTACAATTATAGTCTTAATCCAATAAAACTAAAAATAAAGAAAAAAATAGTATTACTCCTTATTTTTTCTCATCTTTTTTAACCTATTCTTCCTGATTCTTAGATTCCAAGGCACAACCTCGAAATATCTACCATTTCACTTGATTTTATTATTTTATAGTCTCCGCTTCTCAAGCAACAGCCGTATATTGAGATCACCCCTTAATCCTGCATAAAAATTTGAATGAAAATCTAAACAATCAAAAACATTAAAAAAAAATTCTAATGACTCATTTGGCTGTAGAATTTAATCACCAATTCAATAATCCATCAACAAAAATGATAGTTACAAATAAGCTATAAGAACATTCCCTTTTTAGACATTGTAAAATCAACAAAGCCTGGGATTTTAAGAATACCATGATTTCCCCGACAACCAACTACTAATTAATTGAATCCAGTAAAGCACTCACTTAACAAATCACCAGCTTTGCACTACAAATCCGCTGAAGAAACTAAAGAACCAATTAACTGAAATTAGAATTTGCATAACAAAAAATTGACCCGAACGAACAAAAATAAAACTTGGGTTTCCTTTATATATACACATACGTATTTATATATAATGTAGATTCAGAGTTGGAACACTCCAACTTATTTCTTGAACAAGAAAGCAGTTATCTCACTTCCCCATTTGGCTTCTCTATCTAGATTATTGTCTGAAATAGAATAAAAGGATTTTAGAAGTTTTCAAGAAGGAATTTTATGGCCTCTTGAGAACTGTAAATGCATCACAAAGAACATGAATACAGAGAAAGACGCTATAATGATTGTGATTGTGGTGTCTATAAACAAATTATTTTATGTCAAAAGAATATATTTTAGTGTGGTCAAGTAATTTTACTCAAATACCATTTAAGTAAATGAAAAAGTAAATTAAAATGTGGGGTTACTATTAAAATATATGGTGGTAATATAATTATCCTAAATTAAATACCACATCAAGTGAGAATCATTTTTTTTAAATATGCGTTTAATTTATAAATTGTAATAAATACTATAAAAAATTTGTTCATGTATGTATTATCTGTTATTAATTCTCAATTAATTAACATCCTATAATAATAATAATAATATCACATCGAGTGGGGATAATTTTTTGGACAATTATATATAGCACACCTACAATTTAATTATTTCAACAATGTCTTACTTTTCATTCTTCGATCTGTATTTAATTTAAAAACTGTAATAAATATTATAAAATCCTTGTTCAATCATGTATTCCCCGTTATTAATTCTCAATTAATTTAATTAATTGTAGTTAGAATATCACGTCCATGTCATCGTTATTGATTCTCAATTAATTAACATTTACATTCATTTAATTATTAATAATTAGAAATTTACATTAAAGAATGCAATTTATTATTCAAATTTATAGATGTTAATTAGCCTCCAATTTCACTTAATTGAAAATTAAATTATATTCATTTAGTATAAATGATTTAACATTCATTGTCATGTATGTATTCATTGGTATTAATTCTAAATTAATTAACATTCACGTTAATTCATTTATCGTATTTGTCATCCATCTTCATTTATGCATTTAGTTGTAATTATAACACTCACATTTAAATATACATTTCATTATTTACGTACATGTTTAATAATTAACATTTATTTTCACGGACTTGCATTTATCTCATATTTATGACATGTTTGACACACATTCTTTAAAAATACATTATTTCAAAACTCATTTTCAATCACACATTTTTCAATAAAATAATATTTTTCATCACATCAATATTTTTTATTTATTTTTTAACCACATATTTCTCATCATATCACTATTTAAAATACATTATTTCCTCATGAATAATATCCATCAAATACGCCCTTAGATCAAAATGGTAAATAGA
>CAIGRT010219404.1:0-13882 GCA_903798405.1 Fraxinus platypoda | reverse complement strand
AAAAAAAAAAAAAAAAAAAAAAAAAAAAAATATTACACATGATTTTTTTTTTACATAAATTTTTTTTCTACCTAAAAAAATTCAGTGGGCTGGGGACTGGATCGGCCCAGTCCCCCCCCACCCCCCACCCATCCGTCCATGGAACTATATTATCCAAAATGTGTTAGAAAGAAAAAATGGGAATCAAACACACGCTTAATTCATTTATATGATTATATCGACATGTGCATAGAATGCATAATCGATAGTTAAACTATAGAACAATAGAAGGAACAAAAATCTAAAAAAATTGGAAAAATATTTGTTAATTACAGTGTTTGTTGATCGTAAAATGTAATTAGGGACATAGTTGGAAATGCTTGGTTTCAAAGCACAACAATGAGGTCCTATTTTCCACATAATATTTCTTAATTGAGTGACTTAAAAGTATTGAATTTCCCTGCAACAAACTGGAAATTTCTAAACATATTTAGTATTCACATCAAAGCTATATATATCATATGTTTCTGCAGCAATCTTATTAAGCTTCAACACATAAATTCTCAGTTTAACAGAATATTGTCTCTATTTTCCCAATTAAAATGCCTTTCCAAATTATCCGTTCTTCGATAATTCTGCTTATTTTTGTCACAATTTCTTTGTCGGAAGCAATTCTTGATCCCCGTTATTACGATAGAATATGCCCACAAGCTGAAAATATTGTCTCCGATACTGTTCGAAATGCTTCAACTTTTGACCCTAAAGTTCTAGCAAATTCTCAGGATGTTCTTCCATGATTGTTTCATTAGAGTACTCTCTCTATCTCTCTCTCTCGGCATGTACACACTGTTTAAATATTGTTTACGACTACATGTATTTGTCTTCAACACTTAGGTACACACACTAATGTCATGTTTGAAACTGTTGACGTGACACCATTCAATAGAATAATTGATAAGTGAATTTTTGTGCACTTATTCGGACCATATTACTATGTTTTTGTATTGTTTTAGTATTGAATTTTACTTAACTTGGGTTAATTTTATCTTATTTCAGTTTTGGACTCGCTTATAAGCAATTGGAAAAGAAAGAATGATCAATTGGCCAATAGATGAAAGTTTGGAGACTAATATGCATTTGAGTAAAAGTTGAAGTACTAAAATTAAAGTAATTTAATGTGGATGACCAAGATGGAAGAAAGAATGAATAAAATGGATGAAAGGAAAATTCTTGGAAGTTTTTATAACTGGGCGGTAGGTCAGGTAGCCGCCCGGCCCTAAACTTAAATTACAGGGGCTATTTGATATGCCTGGGCCAAGTCGGGAAATTTTTTTGGTTTTCTTCAGAATTCAATTCCAACGAGGAAACTTCCATTTGGACCATGATATGCACGATTTTTGGAGATCTTTTGGGACTCTTTAGAAGGATATAAATACCAACTTTCAAAAAAATAATTAGGGTGTGGAGACTTAATTGCAAAAAGAGACAAAGAACAAATCAAGATCAAATCCAAAAAGATCAAGATTGAATTCAAGAATTTTCGGGTGATGAACAACCTTTTATATCTTTTGCTTTCTTCCTCACATGTTATGCTAGATTTATTTGTGCTAGGAGAACGATGAATCTTGTAATATGAATTTTTAATTTTACATACTTGACATAAAAACACGTTTTTGAATTTTGAATGATTTACATGATTATTTTTTCTCTACGATTATTGTGCACGGTAGTTGTGTGAATGTGGTGGCCTATTTTATGCATTCGAAAGAAGGGAAATATGTTCGACATACATAAATTGTCGTAGGGTCCGATATGAGATAGAAATATACCGATATGCTCTATGTGAATCTTTTAGTGTTCATAAAAATTCATGCATTTTTACATATTCGCATCCGTCATAGAAATATAGTTGGGTCATATATAAAAGTAGGTTTAACCTTACTCGAGAGAGATTGTTAAATAAATAGGAACATTGATTCGTAAAAAATTCAATCGTGTCGTCAACGTGTAAAACTAAGGTTAAAAAAGATTATTGCATGGGAATTCGGAATCCTAGTGCGTTTGTCATTTATTAAACACATTAAGTTACATTTATAATAATTTATATTTAATTTAGTTAATTTACTCTTGATTGCATAAGTTGCTTATTTTAGTTATAATTTTGTCACAACAAACACATCATATTATTCTTATTTCGGTTAAGGTCGCGATAATTAAAATTGAACTAATCAATCTCCGTGGGACGATACTTGGACTCAAAATTCACTTTATTACTTGTTAACAAACCGTACACTTGCGGTGATTTTAATTTGAAATATATTTTCGTGAACAAGTTTTTAATATTTGAAAAAATGAAATAATATATTGTTCAATATTGTACTTGCTTATCAAAATATACTTTAAATTTTATCCATGTATGTTGTGTTCAATAGGATGTGCTAAAAATAATCTAAATTTACAATTTCTTTTGTTGAGTAATAGGGATGTGATGCATCTGTATTGCTGGATTCAACCCCAGAAAACAAAGTAGAGAAAGATGGGCCTCTAAATGTCTCTCTCGGAGCATTTTATGTGATTGATGACACAAAAACCAAGCTTGAAAAGGCCTGTCCCCATACAGTTTCTTGTGCTGATATATTAGCCATTACTGTCGGAGATGTCGTCATTCAGGTAACTACTTATTCTTGTTCATTAAAATGAAAACACAAAGATAACCGTGATTTTCACAATTATCCGCCAAATTATTAATATTTTTCTTACGCTTTGCCTAATCTGGAGGTCCCTCTTGGGAAGTACTCAAAGGAAGTAAAGAGCAAATGAAACCATAAATTTACCAGCTCCATTCTTCAACACATCTCAACTCATTCAAAGTTTTGCGAAAAGAGGCGTTTCCGTTAAAGATTAGGTAGCACTCTCTGGTGGACGCGCATTAGGGTTTTCCCACCGTTCTTCATTCGAAGCTAGACTACACAATTTCAGTATAGTGCATGACACAGATCCAAGCTTGAACATCGAGTTTGCAGAGAGCTTGAAGTGGAAATGCCCGAAAGTTAACTGGGATCGAAACGCGGGACTGTTCTTGGATTCATCTGCATCAACTTTTGATAATGGTTATTACAAGCAAATTCTTAGAGGGAAAGGTGTGTTTGCATCAGATCATGTTAAATATTGGTTGCTTAACAATTTTGGGCCCAATAATATAGCCTAAATTGAAAACCCAACTCTGTTGGGTCCAGCCCATTATCTGAATGCAACCCGGTTGGCTTTTTCACCTTGTGCATTCTCGCGTTTTAAATTGAGGTGCGACTTTGGTTATTTTATTTGAAGGCTGAGATGATACCATGTGGAATAGCTGTGACCGTTGGATGCTTTTGACTGTTTATATTATTGGCTTGACTCTTCATTTGTGTTGGAATTCGAGATTATTCTTAGGGTTTTCTCTATTCTGCTCTCAGTGTATTCTCTCCAAAAACTTTTGTTTTTCGTCTTGTAATATATGATTCTAGATGTTCTTGGCGAGGTCTAGTGTTGATTACTGTGTAGTTGTGGTGAATCTGTTCTTTGGTTGAGCAATAACCTTTGGTTACTTTGTGTAATCTTCGAGGGTTTCTTGAGATGAAATTTTAGGTCTGATGGCATAATCCTTTGTGGATATCTGTATTGTGAAACTTGTATTGATTTTTGCTAGTTTCTAGTGGATTTGAGCGATAATCACTTCGGTGTATGCTCAACGGGTGATTAGCCCTAATTTGGATGAACATACTGGCCTACAGGCGAAAAATCTCGTTTGTTCTTTAATTTTCTGTAATTACTTGGTGTTTTTGGGGCCTGTATAATACCAATAGTGGTATCAGAACACTTCGAACTTCATATAAATTCTTCGATCTGGTACTTTCTAGTGTTCTTGGCGAACGGAACCCTAAATCTTCAAGGATCTGTACTGGAAAGGGTTGGGTCCTTATTTGTACGGAGAAAGTAAAATAGTTTTGGTATTCACTATTTTACATTGTTGATCTGAGATATTTGTTACGAGTTTCTAACCCTACTTTTTGTATTTTCCTTCGGTCTGAAGATTTCTTGGATCTCTTGGTTGAAACCCTCTCGGATCTTCATTTGTCTAGGGTTTCTTTTGAAAACCCTAGAATCTGAGGGGACTGGGATTAACTGTTTCTTCAAGATTACTTTGAGTTCTTACCTTCAAAAGTTGCATATTCTATTGTTTGAGTTATTATTTGTGTTATCTATTTCTCCGTTTTTTAACTGTGTACATTTGTATGAAACTAATTTTTCTGCATCTTAACACTCCGTGTGTGTACGTTAGTTGGTTTGTTACTCTCTGCATTTGGTACATCAAACTTTGCTCTATTTTAAAATTATTAAGCATTTACTGTTTTTCAAGTTTAAATATGGGTAGTACTAAAGTTGATGTTGAAATCTGGAATGGCAAAAAAGACTTTAGTCTCTGGTGTCAGAAGATGAACGGTATGTTAATACATTTTAGATACGCTAAAGCCCTTGATAAATCTTGGGGGGAAGAAGTGGCTGATAATAAAAGAAATGAACAAGATGATACTGCATGGAGCACTATCTTTTTGCATTTATCTGATTGTGTCATTAGAGAAGTAGGAAAGATTGAGACTGCAGTCGAAATTTGGACAAATCTTGAATCTCTTTACAAAACTAAGACACTTCCCAATAAATGTCACCCGTGGAAACAATTTTTTAGCTTCAAGTTTGATCCTAACTGTGATCTTGAAACTAATCTTGACAGATTTAATAAATTTTCTCAAAATCTCACCAATAGTGGTGAGATACTTGATGATAAAAAAATCTGTAGCCTTATTATCATTAAATGCCCTTGAATATGGAAGAATTTATGTTACTGTTGATGCTATTGTTTCTTCCTTAAGGAATAAGGAACTTGAATTTAAAAGTGAGTTAAAAACATGCGACAATGTGAAAGGAAATAATTCTTTCCAAAGAAACAATAACAATCATTTAAACAAAAGTTTTGAAAAACATAAAGAATTTTCTGAAAATTTTAAAAAGGGCAAAACTAAATTCAATAAGAATAATAATAATATAAGGCTAAAGGAAAGAAATGTTATTTTTGTTGAAAATTGGGTCATTTCATAAAGGATTGTAACAAGAGAATTCATGAATTGAAAAATGTTGGAGATGCTAAAGCTTATGAAGAAGCTGCAGCCTCTAATGGACAGATTTATATGACTTGTCAATTTTCAGCTAAAAATGAATGGATTCTTGATTCAGGGTGTACTTTTCATACGACACCTTATAAAGAATACTTCATTGATGTTCTTGAAATAAATGGAGGGCAGGTAATATTGGGAAATGACTTTTCTTGCAAAATAAAAGGAATTGGTAAAGCTGTTTTAAAAATAGAAAATGGGAATTTCTGACTTTGAATAAGATCAGATACATTCCCGATCTAAAGAGGAATTTAATCTCTTTAGATACTCTTGATGATAAAGGTTTTGATACCATTATAAATAAAAGATATTTTAACACTTCAAAAGGATTTTGCAAAAGTCACTCATGTTGAAAAATCAAATGGGATTTATGCCTTGAAAGCTTTACCTTTACAGAATAAATCTTTTGCTGCAACAGTCTCCCAATCTGATAAATCTGAATTTTGACACAAAAGACTTGGATATATTAGTGATAATAATTTGTACATTCTTAAGAAACAATGTCTTTTGGGTAATGAAATGATTGAAAAATGTCATTTTGTGAACATTGCATTTATGAGAAGTAAAAGAAATTGCTTTTTGCTACTGGCATTCATAAATCAAAATATATTCTTGATTATTTGCATGCTAATCTGTGGGGACCAACTATTGTTTGCACTTATTCTGGTTTTAAATACTTCTTGCTCGTTATTGATGATTTTTCAAAGAAAAGTCGGGTCATTCTTTTGAAAAATAAACCAGACACCTTCAAAAACTTTGCAGAATGGAAAACTTTTATTGAAAATCAAGTTAATAAAAGTGTTAAAACACTTAGAACTGATAATGACCTTGAATTTTGCAATGAAGAGTTTGATAGCTTCTGTAAAACTAATGAGATTATTAGACATATGACTCTAACATATACTCCACAATAGAATGGGCTTGCAGAAATGATGAATAGGACTTTGTTAGAAAATGTTAGATGTATGCTAATAAGTTCAGGCCTTCCAAAATTATTTTGGGGAGAAATTGTTAAAATTGCCTCTTTTCTAATAAATAAGTGTCCTACTAAATCATTAAATTATGATACACCTGATCATGTTTGGAATGGTTATTCTGTTGATAATTCTAAATTAAAAGTTTCTGGCTGTGCTGCCTATGTACATCAAAATGAAGGGAAACTTGAGACCAGATCTGTTAAAGGTATTTTCTTAGGTTATGGGAAGGTGTTAAAGGCTATGTGGTTTGGTTGAAAGCTCAGGGAGGTTATAGGGTTATAATAAGTAGGAATGTTATCTTTAATGAGATGGACATGCCTTGTATTAAAGAAAAAACAACAGTAACAACTGAAATTGATCAAAACAAAACTTTTATGGAATCTGAACTTTTTCAGACTGATTTAAATTTTGGAAATGATGATCAGTTTGAGGTGTAGCTTGGTCAGGAACTAAATAATGAACCTGAACCTGAACCTGAAATTGAGCTAGAACCTGTTAATGAACCTAAACTTGATCAACCTGAAAATTCTTTAGGAGATTATCATCTAGCAAGGGATAAAGTGAGAAGATAAATAAGACCACCATCAAGATATGATGATTTTGAGTTTGTTACAACTCTAAATGTTCAGAATTTTTGGGATAATGAGCCTAATTCATATGAAGAGGCCATTGAGGGAAAACATGCAAGTTCTTGGCTTGCTGCAATGAGAGATGAAATGCTTTCATTGATTAAAAATAAGACATGGGTCTTAGTGAATAAACCCAAAGGGGAAAGAGTTATTGATTGCAAATGGATCTATAAGATAAAAGAAGGCGATTCAAAAGGTGAAAATGTAAGGTTTAAGGCCAGATTAGTTGCTAAGAGCTTTAACCAAAGAGGGATAATAGACTACAATTAAATTTTCTCTTCTGTAGTCAAATACACCTCTATAAGAGTTTTGCTTTCTCTTGTTTCACAATTTGATTTTGAATTAGAACAGTTAGATGTTAAAACTATCTTCTAACATGGAAATTTGGATGAGAAAATTTATATGACTCATCCAAAAGGTTTTGAACAAAAAGGAAAAGAAAACTATGTGTGTCTTTTNGAAAACCTTGTATGTCTTTTACAAAAATCACTCTATGGTTTGAAACAAGCCCCAAGGCAATGGTATATCAGGTTTGATACTTTTATAAAATGACTTGATTTCAATAGAAGTGAATATGATCCATGTTTTTACTATAAGGGTAATGGAGGTTCTGATTCTTATCATCTTTTGCTATATGTTAATGATATGTTACATGCTGTGTGTGATATGACTGAAATTAACATCATTAAGCAAAAGTTAAAATTGGAATTTGAAATGAAAGACTTGGGAAAAGCTAAACGGATTCTAGGAATGGAAATTAGAAGGAATAGAAGTGATCATAATATGTTTCTTACTCAACTGTCTTATATTTCAAAAATACTATGTAGATTTTCTATGGAAAATTCTAAAGATGTCACTTTACCACTTGGCAGTCACTTTAAATTTTCAGTAGAACAATATCCTAAAACTGAAATAGAAAAGAATATGATGGTGAAGGTCCCTTATACAAATGTTGTTGGCTCTGTTACGTATATAATGGTCTGTACCAGACCCGATCTTGCTTTTGTTATAAGTGTTTTAAGTAGATATATGAGTAATCCTGGTGAATATCATTGGGAAGCCATGAAATGGTTGTTAAGATACTTAAAAAGGAACTTCTAACTTAAGACTCATGTTCAGTAAGAATAAAACTGGAATTAAACAGAAATGTTTTGTTGATTCAGACTTTGCTGGTAACTGTAATAATAGAAAATCAATTTCTGCATATGTTTTTTTACTTTGAATGATACTTGCATAAGCTGGAAATCACAGCTACAAAAGATTGTAGCACTGTCTTCAACAGAGGCTGAATATATTGTAGCTACTGATGCTGTAAAAGAAAGTATTTGACTAAAAAACTTGTTGGATGAAATTGGTTTTTCTGGTAATAATGCTGTTATATTTTCTAACAGTCAATCTGCTATTCATCTTAGTAGAAATCCTATTTTTATGATAGAACTAAACATATAGATGTTAAATTTCATTTTGTAAGAGATATCTTAGAAAATGAAATTATGAAAATTGAAAATGTTTCAACTAAATGTAATCCAGCAGACGTGTGAACAAAAATACTTTCTTTTTATAGATTTAGGGATTGTTTGAATCTCCTAAATGTTATTTCTAACTAGTGTTTTTGCAGGTACATAGAGCAAATGAAACCGAAGGAGGAGTTAACCTCTAATATACTATGAAATCCAAAATGTCAAGTAAGGTGGAGATTGTTAAATATTGGTTGCTTAACAATTTTGGGCCCAATAATGTAACCCAAACTGAAAATCCAATTCTGTTGGGTCCAGCCCATTATCTAAATGCAACTCGATTGGCTTTTTCACCTTGTGCATTCTCGTGTTTTAAACTGAAGTGCGACTTTGGTTATTTTATTTGAAGGCTAAGATGATGCCATGTGGAATAGCTGTGACCATATGATACTTTTGACTGTTTGTATTATTAGCTTAACTCTTCATTTGCATCGGCATTCGAGATTATTTTTAGGATTTTCTCTATTATGCTTTCTGTGTATTCTTTGTGTATTTTCTCTGAAAACCTTTGTTTTTCGTCTTGTAATTCTGATTCTAGATGTTCTTGGTGAGGTCTAGTGTTGATTATGGTGTGATTGTGGCGAATCCGTTCTTTGGTTGAACAGTAACATTTGGTTACTTTGTGTAATCTGTCGAGGATTTCTTGAGAGAAAATTTTGGGTCTGAGGGCATAATTCTTTGTGGATATCTGTATTGTGAAACTTGTATTGATTTTTGCTGATTTCTAGTGGATTGGAGCGATAATCACTTCGGTGTATGCTCAACGGGTGATTAGCCCAAATTTGAGTGAACATTCAGACCTACATGCGAAAAATCTCTTGTGTTCTTTAATTTTCTATAATTACTTGGTGTTTTTAGGGCCTGTATATACCAACAGATCAGTCGCTCTATGGTGATTACAGGACTAAATGGATTGTTGAAACGTTTGCAAGAGATGAAAGTTTGTTTTTAGTGAATTTGCAGCTTCTATGGTGAAACTTGGAAATGTTGGAGTGACTGAGAATGGAGAAGTGAGATTGAATTGCAGAGTTGTGAACTAATTTAGGGAGAGACGAAGAGGGTTCTTTCATCTTTTAATTGAGTTAATATTATCTTTTGAAAAATAATACTTCTATGATTACTCATTTTGGATGTTAAAATTCTTGTAACTATTGGATTTCAAGAAATAAAATTGAAAGAGAAATGTTATTTTATTTTTGTGTTTTTAGTTATACTGAAAATATGCAATATCTCGAACTAGTACGTTTTCACATAATTAAGACGAGTAAGGCTAGAAGGTGATTTGGGGACGTTGATTTGTACCATTGTGAACCTTAAATTCAACTAAATATATATAGATTCACATATCATAGGCCAAAAAGTTAGCCTGCATTTCTTCCCAACTTCAATTTCTTGCTTTTATAAATTTGGTGAACACAAATATGATGTTAAATATGTTGCTTCATGTGATTTCACTGTACATGCAAATAATAGGGGTTTCAATCTGATAAAATTGAGAAGCGTCAAAGATTAGAAACACAAATCTAATTTCGTTGATTTATACAGAATATCGAGATGGATTGATAAATTGGGAAACATTTCACAAAGGAAAACAAAAAACTCTAATGTACTATAACGTAATCTTCTAGATAAATAAAAACTTTAGGAAAACTATTATAAATAAATAAAATAAATTACATGCTAAACTAAATAATAAAAACAATTCATGTTTAACAAAAATATTAATTTTCACCAGAATATAAGTGCCACTTTGACACCCTAAACGAAATACTAGTAAAGTTGAGGGCTTTGGCCCATGAGTTTTTCTCACTCTTTTTTGCATAAAAAAAGGTGTTACTACTCACTCAATTCGAATATGGTCTACTATAGTCAAAATATTCGATTGCGACACAATCCCAAATATTACATGGCTTAGTTAGAAGTGTAAACACGTGGTATTCGGTTTGGTCCATTGGGTTCACTTTTGATTTTTTTTTTTTTTTTGGGGCAACTTACACAAGTACCTTTAAAATTAGAATATTTTTGAAAATTCAGCCCCTGTTTGGGGCAGAATTTATTCTCAAAATGTATAAAAAATTTGAACGTTGGAACAATGTTGGCTGACTCACAGTCAATAATCACTGTACAAATAGTGAAGCAGCATAATGTGTGGCCAATTATACCATTTACCCAAACCAAATGCATTCACTTTTCCCCCACATGAAATGACAAAATCGGAACTGCAGAAATATATAGCATTGAAATCATTACAAAGTTACTGTAATAGATGTGCTTGATTTGACCCAAAAATGCATTTTTTTTTGTGTGAAAATGGCAAACAAACTCAGGCTCATTTGAAAATTACTTTAGAAGTAAAAAATATTGTATAAAATCAAGTGTCACTTTTTTTTTTTTTTTATGAAAAAGTGAATGCCACTTTATTAAATTAACTATAAATTTTTTATTAAAAAGTAATATAGGATTTCACTTTTATTAAAAAGTGATGTTTATCATTCAAAAATTGACAGAAAATTCAAGAAAGTTATATAAGAAAAAAGAAGTATAAAATAATGTGTAAAACTAAGTGGCTTTTTTAAAAAAATAAAATCATATCACCTTTTTAAAGTTAAGTGTCACTTTTTATTTGACATACAATATCACTTTTATTAAAAAAAAAGTGACATTTGTTACTTTAAAAAGTGACAGAAAAAAGTGACGAACACTAAGGCCCCGTTTGATTTGCGGAATTTTCCATGGAACTATGGAAATATTTTTAATTTTCCACTTTTTTGACTGTTTGATAGGCGAAATTTTCCACGGAAAATGTTTTCCCTCTCCACCTATTTTCCTGGTTTTTGTTGAAAATTGTTTCCCACCTTTTTGGTGGGAAAAATTTTTTCAGGCGGCTGTTGATTTTTTTTTTGCAATGGAAACAAATGTCATAACCAATTGTAAAAAAATAATTTCACTTTAATGAACAATTTCCATGTAAAACAAAGTCAAACGAATACTAAACTTTGATTAAAAAAATGATTTTTTAGGAAACAATTTTTTTTTTCGTTTTTTTTTTTACTTTTTGGCAATGGAAACAAATTTTATAACCAATTTTGGAAAAAAATATCACTTTAATGGACAATTTCNACTAAACTTTCATAAAAAAATAATTTTTTAGGAAATTTTTTTTTTTTTTTTTTTTTTTTTTTTACTTTTTGGAAATGGAAACAAATTTTATTACCAATTGTGGAAAAAATTATCACTTTAATGGACAATTTCCATGTAAAACAAAGAACGAAAAAAAAAGTTACAAATACCACAAAAAAAGTGACAGGAATTCGAAAAAGTAACATAAATTAAAAAAAAAATGACGAACACTCAAAAAAGTGAAAAACTCCAATCAAAACCTAAAAATAGATCCAAGTGTGGTTGTACATGTTGTATCTTTGTAATTAAACAAATCACATAACTTCATTTCAGGAACAAAGTGACAAAAATTCAAAAAGGTGATAAATATTCAAAAAAGTGACAAGAATTCAAAAAAGTTACGAAATTCAATAAAGTGACAAATTACGTTTGTATCAATAATTCAAAACCATCATATTGTCTACACATGAAAGACATGAACCGTCACATATAGTCATGTATGAAATTATATATTCAATATAGTAATGATCGATTTCATATGTGAATAATCACATGATCAATGTATATATACTCTATTCATACACAAATTAGCCAAAAACTTAATTCACATAGTATCACCAACACAACACAATTTAGTAAATAGTTGGTTTCTTGGTGATTACATGATAAATACTAATAACTTAGCCAAAACGAACTCAAACAAGCTACCAGAAATGGAGTTTTGAAGCAATGTTCTTTTATCAATCTGAATTCATTGATTACTTCATATTAACTTCGTATGCCCAAACAAGAAAAAACAACTCAAATTCATGGATTTTGTAGCAACTCAAACACAACTCTATTTTTCTCTGACTTTCATCTAAGAGTGGAATTTGGGTGGAAAGAAAATAAATTCTAGGGAATTGAATTGCCTAAAATTATTTTTCTGGAAATTGTCAATTAATTTTGTTTGATTAGTATAATTTTTCATGTGGAAAATATTGAAATTTTGGACCTTTTGGTGTTCGTTTGACTTTATTTTATATGAAAATTGTCCATTAAAGAGATAAAATTTGTTACAATTTGGGATATAATTGGTTTTCATTGTCAAAAAAAAAAAAAAAACTGGAAAACCATTTTCCCACCAAAGTGGTGGGAAAACCAATTCAAGGAAAACAAGGAAAAATGGGTCACGTGGGGATAGGGTGGAAAACCAATTCCAAGGAAAATTCTTTATATCAAGCAATGTAAAAGATGGAAAATGGAAAATGGAAAATGGAAAATGATTTCCAAATTCCTTGAAAAATTGGGGATATCAAACAGGGCCTAAGTTCATTCTTCAATTTCAACCGTGACCCCACACATTTCTTTACAAAATTCCTTCACTGCCTCAATTTTCAACATTCATTCCCAACTCTTATTCTCCACAATCCCCAATTCTCTCTCCAATTTAGAGATGGCAACGGGGCAGGCACCCCCGTCCCGCCCCGCCACTCCCCAGCCCGTCCCGCCCCTCGCCCCGCCCCACCTTATACGGGGCGGGGTCGGTTCGGGGCGCGGGCTTGCCCCGTTTATTTTATTTTTTTAAAAAATTTCCAGTTAACTATTTTTTTAAAAAATTTGTAGTTAATTATTTTTTTTATTCTTCATGAGTCGGTTCGGGTTTTTTTAGCCCCATTTGGGGCGGGGCGGGTTTTTTTGCCATCACTACTCCAATTTTCAGCCAAAATTCAATCATAACTATTAGAAAGAAAAATAAGTGTTTGTGTCTCTTCAAAATCACTTGATCAGCAAAACCCTTCTGCAAACGTTGATCTTTTGAATGGAGAATTGCGCCAATTTTCAATTTCTACAATAGTTGCTAAGGTAAGGTACTGGAATTAAAAAAAAAAAATCAACATTAGATTCATTCATTGGCAACTTTGATTGCTTGTATTTCGACGACTACATACCTACTTTGGCACCAGAAGAAGCGCTTGAGGAATCTCAGATTTATTTCGTGCTACTGAAAACGAAGCTTCAGTATCATTTGACAACGTTTGATAAAACCAGATTGTGAAATAAAATTAAAAGGCGGTAACTTCGGAGTATTCTAATGTTTCCAATGATTTGTTGTTTTTTATTTACTCACACAATCATGAATTACGCAACAGAATCATACTATTCAACAAGTAAGAAAATCATATACAAATTGAAATCTTTCAATTAGAGAAAGAAAACAAATAACCCAACAAATTAACCCGCAAAAAAAATAAAAAATTAAAAACAAATCAAATAGAATCTACTTTGTGTGCTAGAGGTTTTCTCTAGAAGCTAGTCCGGTAGAATCTCTTATTGATCACGTATATATAATTTTAGAAGACGGGTGGAGGTTTTCTCTTTTGGAACCAGGATCATTTCTGTAAGTTGAGGGTTTGTCTTCTAAAATTGAATTACGTTTTGGGGGTTGGGGCTTTTAGGACGTATTAATT
>CAIGRT010219385.1:0-12653 GCA_903798405.1 Fraxinus platypoda | reverse complement strand
AATTCTTGATTTGTAATCTAATTCCGTTTATGCGTTCTTGACAATCGATAAAGTTATAATATATAATTTTCTTTTCCAAAACTAATTAAATATATCCCAACCATGACCCAAATCTATTTCTAACCCGAATATGAATGAGTAGAATACATTAAAATTTATATTAACTATATGATTGCACATGTGATAAATGCACATGTGATAAATGTTATTCCTAACATCTATTGCACATGTATTAATTTTATCACGTTCTAAACTTATTGTGAGTCTCCTAATACTACAACAAGCAACTAATTAACAATTGGTAGTCATTCAATTAAATAATGCAATATGTATGCAAAATTAATCAAGAAACACAAGAATTAAACTAAACTACTAGTCTTAAATTAAAATAAATAATGAATAGGGTTCATCTTCATCCAATACAAAAATGGATCTAATCTGGCATATTAATATATAAATTACAAGAAGAATGATAAAAAAAAATATCACCCGAATCATGAAATAATTTAAAAGATATTGATTTTCAAGTCCAAAGTTAAATTCTTCAAAATTTTGATGTAATTGATCTTCAATTCCTTGCTAGGGCTTAATATATTATCTTAAAATATAGTAATTGGCCTCTTGTTCTTGATGATTTTGATTATACTATTGTGTATGAAGCGGCAAGAGAGGGTTTTTTCAATGTGTAGCCCTCGTTCTCTATTTATCAGAGCCAGAAAATAGGTCAAAATCGCGTCCAATTTGGTTCCCAAAAGATGAAAGGAAACTAAAGATTCGTCTGCATTATAAGAGCCAGAAAATAGGTTAAATCGCGTCCAATTTGGGTTCCAAAAGAGTTTGAATCGCAAAAGAAAATTGCTTATTTATCTGCGAAAATTGTCCCTCGCGCGTAGGTTCGATTCGGTTCGTCTCTGGGCATATCCAAAAAATTTCCCAGAGACGAACCGAATTGAAAAAATGAGAGGTGATTCAAAATGAGTTAGAAAGATAATTCAACTGGCTACAATTCTTCTAGGTGTACAATATTTCCAATTTTAACGTTTGCTATCCAAAAAATGGGTTTCAAGTTGATGCTAAAAATTCGGAGCATAACTTCTTCAACTGAAAATTGATTTGTGAAAATATTTCCACTATATTTCACTCATTTGACCACCACTTGCATCCAGTTGATCCTATATGATCTTTGATCATCGTTTTGTGGTCTAAATCAACTATTAGATGCTTACACTTTGGTTCCTAAACTTTTGATTTCCTTCGTTTTCGCACCTTCTTCGTTCTTTTCTTTCAAATCCACTAATTTTTATTAAGTACAATCTAACAAACATAATTAACACAAAATTAAGTTATAACTCATCCAAATCACTAACAAATATTCTAATCTAATAGCATAGATAAGTGTACAAAATACACTTATCAATGAGGTTAGTCAGTAATCAATGTATAACATTCGTCCATATTATATTATAAATATCAAAATTTACATATGACTATCTATATGGAGTCTATTGCATTACTAACACGGGGTGTGTATAATATTTACAAATCGAACAGACTAAAGAAACAGTAGACTTATTGTAAACTGGCCGACTTTCATTCAATATTTTAAACTTAATGGATTTTGATTTTAAATAATTATCAGCTATGCACATTAATCAAATTAATATATAGACTAATTATTGTGCTTCTCAATTCAACTAAAATCCAATTTGAATTGGGCTTTATTGGAGAGAAGTCGATATAACGAATGCACGAATTTTATAGGTGCATGAAGTGAAAATATTGAAGTTTCTTTATAATTCTCAGCTCAATAATCTCCTATTTACATTCACCTTACATAGACTATTACACAAGGTACAAGAAAACATTTAACAGAATTATATTCCTACCACCTATACATGGTTGCCAAGTGTGCAACAAAATTATTCCTCCACTCCTAAAATTAAGGAATGCAAGCACTATGGAATTCTTGTTGAGCTACCGGTGTACAGCAACGGCTATGGGCTTAAGCTACCAAATGATTGATTAATCCTAACACCCCCTCTCAAGGTGGAATGTGTCTCGACCACTCCAAGCTTGTCCTTAAAAAGAATAGGAATCTTAAATAAGAAAGAGGTTTTGTCAATACATCTGCAATTTGGTCTGAAGAAGGTACATAGTGAATCTCCATTTCCTTCCTCAGAACCTTGTCTCTAACAAAGTGAACATCCAATTCTATATGCTTGGTGCGAGCATGATACACCATGTTTGAGGCTAGTGCACTAGCACTCAAGTTGTCGCACCAAACTTTTGGAACTATCTTCTGCAATATACTTAGTTCTTCCAGCAAGGATTGTATCCAGCTAACTTCTGCTGCACTGTGAGCTAATGCTCTATACTCAGCCTCTGTGCTTGATTTGGCAACTACTTGCTGCTTTTTAGAGCACCAAGATACAAGATTATCCCCAAGATATACACAATAGCCAGCTGTAGACCTTCTATCATCAGGGCATGAAGCCAAGTTTGAATTCGTAAATGCTGTTATTTCCAAGCTGACACTTTTCCTGATGGCTAGACCATTATACAAAGTCCCCTTAAGATATCTAAATATTCTCTTAAGTATCTTACAGTGAACAACAGTGGGTGCTTGAAGGAATTGGCTCATTTTGTTCACTGCATTGGTAATATCAGG
This sequence comes from Fraxinus platypoda, assembly GCA_903798405.1. Lineage (NCBI taxonomy): Eukaryota > Viridiplantae > Streptophyta > Magnoliopsida > Lamiales > Oleaceae > Fraxinus > Fraxinus platypoda. Next base: position 9,985 of record CAIGRT010219385.1, on the reverse strand, counting down.
TCTTGTGTGTGCTAGGTACTGAAGTCCAACAACAGCACTTCTGTAAAGGGTTGGATCCTTCATCATCTCTCCTTCAGCCTTTGAGACATGTTTCCCAATAGCCATGGGTGTCTAGCTTGGTTTCAGATTCTCATAGCCAAACTTCTTAAGTAGATCAGTTACATGTTTCGTCTGAGTTAGGTACAGCCATGTTTCAGTTCTGCTTACCTCAATGCCTAAAAGTTGGCTGAGATCTCCCATATCCTTAAAAGCAAAGCATTTATTCAGTCTATCTATGAAGGCTTGTATTTGTTTACCGTTGTTCCCTGTCACAACTATGCCATCCACATATATTAATGTAAATAGCACACTTCTTTCATCTATCAAGAAGAACAATAATTATCTACCTTTGACTGCCTGAATTTCCAATGCAACACAGTGTTTCTTAGCTCCTCATGCCATGCTCTTGGAGCCTGCCTAAGTCCATATAGTGCCTTCTCCAACTTGCACACAAAATTAGGATTTTTCTTATCTACAAAACCTTGGGCCTGATCCATATATACTTCCTCCTCCAGCTTACCATTCGAAAATGCATTGTTTACATCAACTTGTTTAATTTGTCAGTCCTTGCATACAGCAAGAGTAAGTATGATCTTCAATGTTGATGCCTTGATAACTGGGCTAAAGGTTTCACTAAAATCCACTCCGATGTTTGCAAAAACCCTTTTGCAACAAGCCTTGCCTTATGCCGTTGAACCTTGCCTTCTGAGTCGCACTTCAGTTTGTATACCCATTTATTGCCAATTATCTTTATTCCTAGTTCTGGACATACAAGTCTCCATGTCTTATTCCTTATTAATGCATTGTACTCTTCTTGCATTGCATTTTTCCAGCTACCACTCATTAGGGCTTCCTCAACACTTTGTGGCTCAGTTTCAAGAACATGACGGTTCTGATCTTGACAGGTATAAACTTTTGGTTTAAAAATTACCTTGCTTCTGGTAACCATATGATGCCTCATTTCTTGTGTAACACCTTTAACACTAGTTTCAAGACCACCTTCCAACTCAACACCTCCATCTTGCTGAGGGTTAACAACTTCATTGTTAACTGAAGTTCCTTGATCCATTTCAGTACTTTCAACTCTATCATCTACGTTTATCCTTACTTCAGATTCATGTTGTGAGTCTATGTTGGAAGACCCTGCAGTAGTTGAGACACTAGGATGAATTGTATCAGCTTTATTGCGGGATATTATAGTGTGATTTGGCTGAGTTTCAACTGGAAGATAGGTAATGACACTGTCTAAAGTTTGGGGCTGAGCATATCTGTTTAGGAAACCAGTTTTGAATGCAAATTCTGGTTCATTGAACACCACTTGCCTTGAAATATAGATTCTACCAGTTGGACTTAGGCATTTATATCCCTTATGTGAATCACTATAGCCAAGGAAGACACACATTTGAGAATGGAAGTCAAATTTATGTTTTTGATAAGGTCTTAAGCAGGGATAGCAAGTGCATCCAAAGGTTTTTAGCATGTTATAGTCAAAGTCCTCTTTATATAGAGCCTGAAAGGAGGATTTATGTTGCAGTATGGGAGTTGACAATCGATTTATCAGGAAGGTTGCTGCCTTAAAGGACTCCCACCAATAGTGCAAGGGCATTTGTGCTTGGGCTAAGAGAGTTAATCCAGTCTCAGTGATATGTCCAGTCTCAGTGATATGTCTGTGTTTTCTTTCTGCCCTGCAATTTTGTACTGAAGTATAAGGGCAAGATGTTCTAAGTTCAATTCCTGACTGCGTGGCAATTTGTTCTAATTTCCTATATTCACCTCCCCCGTCTGATTGGAGGGTTTTTATCTTCCTTTCAAACCTATTTTATACCAATTTTTTGAATTGGATGAAGATGTTTGGTGCCTCAGATTTGTGTTTCATATGATAGATCCTTCACAACACAATAATCAGGATAAAACTCCATGAATACACTGTTATCATTTGTTAGCTAATCAATTTTTTCTTAATAGCAGGCACATGCAAAATTCTATTCAAGGCAAGGGACTTACTATTCAATGTGGAGACATTCATTTCTCCAATGTGAACAATGTGCAGTGAATTACCATTACCAACTAGTAACTTCTCCTTGCCTCCATACTTCTTTGCAGTGGCCAGATTACCTTTATTAGCTGTTACATGGGTGCTTGCTCCAGAATCTGCAAACCAGGTTGGATCCTCAACCGTGCTAGGTGAAGCTACATAGGCTGCAGCAGTTGGATTGTTGTTCTGGTAAGTCTGATTGCTAGGTCTACTTCCCATATACTTACCATCGAACCTATTGTAGCACCAGCTAACTGTATGATTACTTAACCCACAGATTTGACAGGGTCCTCGACTTTCACTTATTTTTCCTGCTCTTTCTCTGCCTTTTGTTCTTCCTCTGAAGTTTATGAACCTCCCACCAATACCAGTTCTAAAAGTTCTGCCACCGCCTGATCTAGACCTCTGGGCTAACTGCACACTTGACTGGGTGATATTGAAGGATGCTAAGCCATTCTTAACTTGACTGAGATGTTCAAGTCTGCTCTCAAAAGTCATAAGGACTGATGAGAGCTCATACCAGGAGATATTTTCCCTGCTGTTAACCTGCACCACAATGGGTGTGTATTCTTCATCCAGCCCTGCAAGAACTTGGGTAACAAGATCACTATGACTTGTAGATTGTCAGCCAATTTTTTTAATAGTGGTAAGATACTGGTCCATAGTCATTGAACCCTTCCTCGTTCTCTGCAACTCTCCCGTGAGAAATGTAACCATTGATCTATTCATTATTCCATAGCTTTCCTTGACTGCATTCCACAGCTTGCTTGAGCGAGTAGATTCCATTACTCTCATTGCAATCTCAGGAGTCATGGATGAATACAGCCATCCCATTAGCAGCTGATCGATTGACATCCATCTGCTGTACTCTGGATTCTGGGAAACCTTTATGGCTTCTTCCCCTTCAATGGTAGTTTGAGTACTGAAGAATTCCGGTGCGCATTCTTTTGTTCCCAGTAGATAACCTTCAAGGTTATGGCCTTTGATTATAGGTATAATCATATTTTGCCACAGCAGAAAGTTGTTTCTGTCAAGTTTTATTGATGGTGTTTGGATAAGATTCATCCCAAAGGGTGATGCCTGAAACACAGCAGCTTCTGTGGGAATGGAGGAAGAAGAGGTTAACTCAGTTGAAGGAGCTTGAATTCTAGACTCGGTGTTAGCCATTTGCTCTGATACCAAGTGAAAATACTGAAGTTTCTTTATAATTCTCAGCTCAATAATATCATATTTACATTCACCTTATATAGACTATTACACAAGGTACAAGAAAACATTTAACAGAATTATATTCCTACCACCTATACATGGTTGCCAAGTGTGCAACAAAATTATTCCTCCACTCCTAAAATTAAGGAATGCAAGCACTATGGAATTCTTGTTGAGCTATCAGTGTACAGCAACGGCTATGGGCTTAAGCTACCAAATGACTAATTAATCCTAACACATGAGAGCATTTCCAATGGTTGTATCAAATTTACATTAAATTTGGTGCAATTTGATGTAATATCTCAATGGTTACACCAAATTTGGTATAACCATTGAAGATGCTCTTAACACCAAATTTCACATAAAAAAAAAACTTAAGAATATAGATGGAACAAAATTTTGGTTTAAAAGAAAATGGAGGGTAAAATGAGGAATAATGAATTACACCAAAATTTAGTTTAAATGAAGGATAATTATATTCACATCACAATTTTTAATTTTTTCACCACATTTTAATTACATTTAATTTTTTTATTTTTTACTTATTACGGCACTTATGTCCCTAATAATTTTTCATGTCATTCTTATTTTCAATTTTTTTATTAGCTAACACATTTTGTATTTGATAACAGTTTTATGTCTAAAAGTTCGTTGAAATAACATAAAACAACTTATTTTTCCATCATATTTTTAAAAAATAAATAAACAAAAGTGCGAAACAATATTTTTCCCTCATTTCAAAGTCTGAAAACAAAATATTTTTTATATAAATCATCATAAAAAACGAAACGTTCTAATTAATTGAATGTTGAAGATAAAAATTCAATAGAAAAAATAAAGGAAATAATTGCTACAATAAGCAAAAATTGAGGAGCTTAACTACAATTAAAATATGGTGTATCAAATAAAATTTGTAGTGTCATCAAATTTGGTGTACCATTAGATATGATATGAGTGGTGCAATTTTTTAATCTATATGAATGACATATTGAATGACAATTATTAACAGATAAATGGAGCATTAAATAATAACATCAAGTTGCAACCAAATCCTAAAGACAAAAATATATAAAGTATCCTTGTTGGGCTCAAGCCTAATTCTTCCAAGTGGTGTGCAGTCTAACGACCCATTTGATTGAAGCTTTCGTTTAATTTATACATTAATTAATTTGGCAGTCTAATTTCAATTTCCATGTCGTCATTATTCACTATAAACTAGAGATGGATAATAATCAAACAAATATTTTTAAGTACCTATAAACTATTGAGTCCTAGAGATCAAACAAAAGGTACCTTCTTGCTGACTATCTGTCATTAGAAAACCGTTTTGAAGCATAGAAGTTGAAGTTTAATCTAACCTTGCTTCCAGATATAGGTATTAAAAAAAAAAGGGAAGACGAAGTTCATATTTCAAGCACAAATTTCACCTTGGACGTCATAAAACTAATAGTAATAAAATCCAGATTTCCCATTCATTCCACAAAAGGTAACATATAACATTCTGTCAAAACTAACAAAAAGCAGTTCATCTGTGAAGGGGATCACGCGGCTAAACCTCGTTCTTGCTATTACATACGCCAAACCAACCAATACAAAGATATAGAATGAACACCTACTGGCTACCGCTAATTCACTTCTTCTTTTTAGCTGGTGGTTGATCCTCCTCCTCTTCCTCCTCTTCCTCTTCTTCATCCTCCCCGTCCTCATCCTCGTCACCATCATCATCATCATCATCTTCGTTGTCACTCCCATCATTTCCATTAGCCTCAGGATTACCCTCAGGATCCCCTTCTTCTTCATCGTCTCCCCCTTCTTCACCACCGGAGAAGTCCTCATCACCATCATCATCGTCTACTTGCTCATCAGCATCTTCACCATCATCTTCATCATCATCCTCTATATCACTTCCGTCTTTATTTTCGGGTCCAGGCTTTTCCGTTCTACGAAGATCATTCAAGGGAAACCTACAGAATTCGTAAGCATAATTTATTTTATATAATTCTCACAGGTATTGTATTATAAAGAAAAACAACAATCACCTTTTCTCAATCAAGTTTGGTACTCCATCAACATTGTTCAACAGAGATTCTATCTGTTAGCATTATTTCCACAGTTAGGGAAGTCAAACAACCTATGACAGCCACAAAAGCATTTAGCTATATTTGCACTATTCCGAAGTAAACAGCTTGGTCCAAAGAGAAACTGATCCACAACAAGTACAATTTGGTCAATAAGTAACACAAAAGAAACTACAAAAAAAATTAGTTATTTGGACAATTTCAAGCTTTCAGATAGAGATACAAAACTCGGTATCAAAGTCATCGGCCAAATTTAAATTAAAAAGATGGAAATAACACGTGAATTTAAATGTCAGGATTAGCAACTGTAGGAGAACAAGTAGGTGATGTGAGAAATTCATTCCTTTAATAGTAGAGCAAGAAGAAGATGTTCGAAAGCAGCATAAAACATCTCTCTATTATATGGTAATGTCTACAAGAACTTGGATTATCTTTGAAATAACGAAATTCGACTCAACTAACACCTAGAGGAGGGTAAATAGGTGTTTTACGTGGAATTTAAATTTATCAGTTTTTAAAACAAGAAGTCACTCTAATTATTTAATCCAAATGAATTCACATGCAAATCTAACCTATATTGAATTACCACAGTTTATAATTTGCATAAAATAAATAACACCAATAATTGATTACGTAAAAAAACCCTTCGCAAAGGACAAAAAACTCAAGGCCCAAACCAGTAAAATCCACTATAGACAAATTGACTTACAGTATGGTCCAGACTCAACTAACTCTTAGTACTCTCTGACCTATTTCCTGTAATAACCAAGGCCCTCCTAAACTGCGTGAACCTGCACCAGCTCCAGACATTCTGCAATTGTTTATCTCCTATGGATCACCAAGAACTCCTTGTTCTTGTCCTATTGGAACTCCGGTTTCCTTCCTCGATTTTCAGAACTCTGACCGATTATACGGAAGTGGGTGGCTTGGTGTTATGAGAATTTGGACGGATGTTTTCCGAAGTGTGGTTGAAAGATCTCAAGGTATAGAATTGTTGTAGGATCTTCAAAAAATATTTTCTAAGAAGAATACAATAATCAACCACCAATGGACGGAATATAACTTGGGTATATATAGTACAAGGTATTTGGGGTTGTTTAGGACTCAAAAGGCTGTTTAAATTGCAAACAGATTTTCCCAGAATATCACCACCGCTCGAGAGCTAGGCGAAAGAGTGCACTGCTCGAGCGATGAGCTAACACCAGGAGGGCGACAATGATCCCGTTGAATTTTCCAAGGTGGCGCTCGAGCGAGGAAGGGGGGTCAGCTAGCTTTATTCCAGCTACTTTTTCTCCTTATTCCATATTCGAACCCAAAGATTCCTAATTGACTTATACAACCTTCCAAATAACTCTTTTAACTTTTATAACTCTTTTATAACTATAATTTTATCTAAAGAATATCCAATTACAATAAAACCTAACAATTTTTACCAAAAAACTAAGATCCAAAAACATTAAAACCGAATAGATTAAAGCACCTCACTGCAAAAAAAGATGCACCAAATACTAGGGATTATATTTACCTAAAGCAAAATCACAATTCCCGAAATTTTTTACTTCTTAATCCCGCTAACTCTAGCATTTACTTTCAAAAGCTATTGATTGAGATGAAAATACCAATATTCCATCATTCCTTTGAAATTGTTAAAGATTTATCCAATGCAGGAAACAAAATAGTAAAAAAGTAAAAATAAAAAAATAAAAAAAGTAAATCTTTCGATTAGATGTTTTCTTCTTTTGATACAACAAAATTCAGAAATTTTATTTTACACCAAGGGCTTAACAGTGCTAATAATGGGGAAAAAGATCATTTTCAAATAATTTATATAACTAAAATAAAGCAAGACAGTCAAGTTTCACTTTTATGACGAAATGTCCACACTTCCCAGCATTACAAACCCCAAATAATTAAGACAGGAAAATTCTAAGATGCAAGAACACTTATAATAATTTTTTTTTTTTTTTAATCTTTTGGGAAAATATAAAATTAGAAAATGATATACAAACCTTATATGCAAAATCCTTAAACTACCCAAAAGCAACAATATAAACATCACCAAGTAGCTCAAAGTTAATAAAAAATTGCTAAAAATATGAATAAAAAGGTAAAAAAAAAATTTAAGAAGAAAAGATTATATACCAGCACGAGAAGGTAGAACAGAGATTCATGAAAGAAGTGAACACGTTCAGGCCACCTTAATCCGCATATGCAAGGGAGATGCTGAAGCTATAGTGCTTAGAGAGGGGTTTTCGAATAGTAAAAGAAGAAAATCCCACGAAATATATTTGATCATTTCAGAAATTTTCTCATTTCTTTTACAATCGTGCTACATGTACTTAATATGTTTACATAATATTTTACACACACATTGTGATGAGATATCATTTAAACCGTTATGATAGCTAACATAACAATCTCTCATCTACTACTAAAAAATTCTTGAAGTTTCAACTAGGGGCGAGTAATAAAGTCGCTCGACTGCTTAGCTTGACTCGCGAGCGAGCTGAGTAACAAATCACTCGTACGAGCCACTCGTAAGCTATCATATAGAATAAAAAATTCAATTTCAATAATAATAATGACGACGAGCAGCTCATTTCAGTTCGCCCCATATACCACACCTAATTTCAAATGTATGGGTGCAGCTCAATTTGTCCCATTTAACACCCCTAATTTCAACTGTATAAGATTCCCACCGTATTTTTGCTATACTACAGCATAGGGAACCAACCTATGTACTTGACTGGATCGACAACCAATTTATTTAACAGTCATCAACCGGTTCGATCAAAGTACAGTGGAGGCATGTGCATTAAGCAGAGAATTTGTATTTTAAAATAAAAGTTCCCAACGAAATATATACCAAAGTTAAAAACCAAATTCAAAAATCAAAATTTAGCAATTTTATTTATGAGCAAATAGTAAATACTCTTGAGACTGACCAACTTGAATCCATTATTATACATAAAGATCCTTTCTTTTCAAACAAATGCCTGTTTTGGTGATGAAAATACATTCCTCTTGCTTCCTCCCTGCCTTCCCCCTGCCAAAACAAGACGATACCAAAAATTTAATCAAATACTAAAGAAACATGGAAGAACTGAAATATTAGATTAGAACACTATGTATGGGTGAGTATGAAATTATCTATGCAAGAATTCTTGAACGAACAATCATTCAGATAAAGCTACCAATCAAATTACGAGGAGTAATTCGGAGACGAATTAACATGTGCATAGCCAAACAAGAGAGACTTAAAATTTTACATTTAACATTGTTCGATAAAACTTGAATAACATTTGTTTCTTCAAAACAAGTGCATCTGACTAATCCGATGTAATAAAACATACCAAAATGTATAATATACTCTTGTTAACATTAGATATTCAATATTAACACCAACAGATAATAGTTTGAAGGGACCCGGAAATGCTAGGAAATGACACAACCTTACAGTCTGCAATATCTAGTAATATGGAAAACCAAGTCAGCTTCTCCCCTTTTCACTTTCCAATGTAAACCTGCAGTTTCTCAAGTCTAACATCCATAGGTTTCCTATTCGTGTCCACAATGACTCAGAAAGGATACTGAGGCCAAGTTCCTTGTCCAATTATCATAATCCAATATATTTTTTTTACGTCTGTCTGATACATATATCTACGTGTGTGTGCATGTGTTTGTTTGTGGTATTTATCCAGTTAAGGTCCACAGAAAGAAATAATCCTCCACTGTAGGGATGGCAATTTAACCCAAAGAACCCGAGCACCAAGGTGCCCCATCCCGTTGACATCCCTGGCTGCACATTAGGATGCCATAGTTCAGTAAGTAACACAACTCCATTCCAAAAGAAAAGTAAAAATGAACAAATCAGTATTCATGATAAACCTGTACGCTAATCACCATCCAAATAAAAGAATTGAAGGATGGGAGGTGCACAAAATGCATAAACCGCGATTAAACAGCAACAGTAAACTTCCTCCATAAAAAAAAAAAAGGCAATCTTAACTACTCACACCACCCTCTCAAAGACTCCCCCTTTTTCCTTTGAAAGCTCAGAGGGCATCTAAAAAGAAACATGAAGTCTTAGTTGAGGCGTCGAAGTCTCTCTTGAGATTGCAGGTACAATCAACCTCTATGTACAATGCCATAAATGTCATCATCCAAACCCAAACAACCAGAATTGGACAAGCCTAATCAGTTATTACCCCTGCCCCCCAACATTATTTCTCATGTACTACTTACAGCACCCACGATGTATCTGCACCTCTTTCATCTTATAAACCCTTATTCTTCTCGTACTAATCTTGAATCCATTCAAGCAAAACCAATTCAAATCATCAACCTAAAAAACTTCAGTAGTTGCATTCTAAAATTATTCTGACAAATATGAAATCAATTATATCCAGATAAGAATTATATACCTTTATGATATATCTACGAAAGGGACCAATTAGGATATAAGAGGTCCTATCAAACATAAATGATGCAGCGCGAAGTGAGAAATATGGCAAACAAGCACTAGAAGTTCATTGATTCCAAAGGAATAATGGGAACTAACCAATCAATATTTTGTTGATTCAATGATTCGTGAGAATACTTGTAGCGACCGAGAACTTTTAAA
>CAIGRT010219358.1:0-16907 GCA_903798405.1 Fraxinus platypoda | reverse complement strand
GATTTGTTATGTTATCGGATATCCAATCAAATAATCCGATCCAAAATTAATAAAAATTAGGAAACAAAAATCAACGTTCTTTAAAAAATTTTGAACTCACTTGAGGCCCACCTATTTTTACTAGCAAGCCCAATATTGACTTATACCATCATGATGTTCCTTTTTAAATGAGAGATCTTATTCTAGTTTTCTATTGACATTCGATGTGGGATAAGGTAAAATTGAATTTCAATTCTAAATATAAATATTTTATTTCATTATTTCCATTAACAAATCAAATTATTTGTTACATATTAATTATTAGTTTTTAAAATTGTAAAATAAATTACAATAATAAATTTAATTAAGAAAAATATAGATATTTATTTACTTTAAATTAGTAAACTAAAATTAAAAAAATCTCTTGTTTTTATAATATTTTACATTTATGTGTATAGTTAACTATTTATTCAATTTGACAACCGATTTGATACCGATTCGATTTTTTGACCCTTGACCCTCTTTCTTTTTCGGGTCATGCACGGGTCGATTTTTAAAAAATTGGTTAAAATCAAATTTTTTATTTTTTTCAAATTTTCCAATTCTTAAACATGTTTAATAATTATATAATTTTCAACTTTTGTATGTTTTGAATTTGATTACTTTTTTATTTTCTCATTTATTTATTTTAGTGACAAATAATATGGCATAAAAATATTTTACCGACTCAATTATTTATAATAAATCGGATCAGATTGACATATATCCATATTTGATCCATTTAGTTAACGGATTATCGGATTCGGATCTTGATCAGGTTATCGGACTGAGACCCTACATCCATCTCCCATTAATTTCGTCGGATTCAGATTAAAATTCGATCCATTGATAGCCCTACTTGTAGGGATGTCAATGTGGCTTGATAGTTCGAACGATCCATGGCTCAGCCTGGAAAAAGCTCGAGTCGGGCCGACTCGTGACTCGGTGGGGCTGAGCCCCATTTTGGGGTGTCGCTCAAGCTTTTGCTCGGCTCTGGCAAAAAAAAAAGTGTCAACCATTTTTATTCGAGCCAAACCCGAACTTCAAGTTTCAACTCGCGGCTTGACCTCTCATTGACACCCCTAATCACTTGTTTGAAATGTACAATTACAAGTGTAAGTCATCATATCAATACGATATAAAACATTTTGTGTGAGGTTTGTGAATTGTGTCATGCAATGGAATCTTTCAACTAATTGGGTCGTTATGGACCGATTTTATATAGAATAATGTTATTTAGCATCAGTGGTGCTAGAATACCAATATAAGTGGCCACACGTGATAGGTCCAATTAAATATATCATTTGCCTTTACATTTAAGTGAATTTATCATTAAATGACACCTAGATTGATGCTAAGAGCCATTGAGGATGAATAGTATTACTCTTTTATATATCTAAATTATACGTGGTATGCAGCAAATAAACAAATTTAATAAAAATAAAACAAACTTAAAATTTTAGTTTTTCATAAGTTGAAATTTATGTGTGACAATTTTGAACTTTAAATTAAGAATAATGATATTTGTCATGGCTTATCACCTTATGTAGTAATCTAATGGCATTATTGGACCTATAATTTAATTAACCTAAATATGATGATTCATCATACAAATAACATCACTCTTAAGTTAATTAAAAATACGATAATGACATTTAAAATTTTCTAGTTCAACATTATTGTTGTATTTCAATTTTCAATAACCATCAAAAATTGATTGTCCAATTAACACCAAGTTGTACCTGCGAGTGGGTAGGGAAATTCATTGGGATATATAACGCCAATTATCTTCTTATTGCGATTTGCTTTATGGTATCTTCACCATTAGCACCAAATTGGTGCAAACAATTCACTCCAATCCAACACCAAGTTGGTGCAATGAACAATGTTGCATCGTTTAGAATTAAAAAAAGAAAGAAAGAAAAAAGGAAACGTTGTTTATTTAGTGTAATGAGTTTTCAAGATGGTGTGACAATTGCTCCAATTTAGTACTACGAATTGGACCGAGGTTTTGTTTGGTTCTGCTAGGATGCTAATCGAGCTCTTGTTTTAGTAAATTTTGATAAAATTTGATGAAATATATGGTTGAAAAATTGTGAATCTCATAAAATATATTGTTAAAATTAATTATTGAATTTAATTTCAATATTTAGCTAAATCAAACGAGGACTGAGGTTCCTTCCATTTGATTTGTCAAACATATTTTTCTTCAGATGTTGCAATAAGGTACCTTAATTTCACTGCCATCCCCAAACCTGAGTTCACTATAATGTGATATAATAGCATGCTATCAGATTCTAATTGGTAAAATTTTATTCAGATTGAAGATAACAATACACTAAATAATCTTATTGAGGTACACAACGGCCTTAAACTATAGTCAAAAACTAAAAATATCTCGATAATTCTATACGGGTTTAGTCGATAATTTTCATACGAATGCAAGTACTTCTCAGCTCGATTTGGACAGGATAGTAAAAGCGAGTACAATTATTAATAATGTTGCTCTGTATTTTCTTGAAAATCAATATTAAGGTACGTATACTAAGCCCTTGTTTGGTACCACTAAAAAATCTAATTAAAATCTAAGTCAAAGTTAACAATTAATTTGAATCACGCATTTCATAGGACCCATAAATTTTCAACCACATATTTTATCAACTTTTACCAAAATTATTAAAAATCTGACTTTAATATATACCAAACAGGGGCTAAATTGGAAATAACCCGATATTGGATAGAGGGACGAAAGAGCATAAATTCGAAGACAGGAGCAGAATATAAATAACTATATAGTGAATATTGAAATACTGGATACGATTATATGATATTAATGAATAGAAACACTTGGACAAAATTTTCAAGTGTAGGGCCAATTAATTTGGAATATACTCAAAATTAGTGGTTGATGGCATTCCAGAAAATTTGTAGGCCCAATTAGTCCAGATTATCCTTGAAATAGATAGAGAAGGTAATTTATGGATGGTAATGGGCCGAGTTGAGTTGGCTTGACTCTTAAGCACCCGAGCTCGGCTTGTATTAATAAACTAGGTTCGATTTTTTGGCTTCTGTGTTTCATGGACCAAGCTATCCATGAGCTAACTCGTTTTTTTAAAAAATAATAAAACTAAACAAAAAACGAGTTGACTCGTGAAAAAAATTGAGTTCGACTTGGTCTATAGCTCGTCTCAATATGAGTTCAAGACGTCCATGGGTCGGATCGAAAAGAGCCGAGCCAGCGAGTTTCTTGACCTGTTTGCCACCCTAATGTGAAAATGTGGTGGTGCAAGTTTCACTAGATAATACCCATTGAGCTACCAAAAAGTGCAAGCCGCGTCTACCATAGTATAAAGCTTGCAACGGGACTAGTTTTACATGCAAGTGACAACAAATAAGCCAGTGATCACCTCTCAAGCAACACATTTGAATTTGGAAGTAATCTCAGACTATAAAAAGAGGGAACAAATTGAAATCCATTTAATCGTGAAGTCCCTCTGAGCCCAACTTTTTAAGGCCCACTGCCCAAATGTGCTAACTGACTTAGGCGCTTTATATTTTTATTAACGTATTATTTTTTAAATTAATCTATCCTCAATTGAAATTTTGATGAATATTAAGAGCCATTGTAAACTTCGATGTTCCCAATAAGATTTTAATGGATTATATAAAAATTTGTGGAAAATTTCAGCAACTGTCCCTAACATTTTGAAAATATGAAGCAGAGGTTCAAATGGATAGAAAGATCGTTAATTGACCAAAAAAGTTTATTTTTGACCAAATTTACAATAGTTAAAATGATAAATTTGCTTTTATCCCAACTTATCCCTTAAAATAACTAAAATAAAATAAAAATAAGAGAAAAAACTCTTCAGCATCTCCCTTCTTCACCCCACCCACCACCACCACCACCACCACCACCACCCCCCTCCTAAACCAAGCCAAACCAAATAAACCCTTTGACCACCACGACTCGTCGCTGCCACCAATTCTGACGTCCTTCCCCACCTATTTAATCTTCTTTCCCAACCCTGTCCACACCTCCATCCCAAAACAAAATCAAACCCAATCCATTTGTCCATTTTCGAACCCACGAAACTAAGGCTCGAATGTTTTTTTTTTTTTTATTGAAATTTTTGGATCAAATCTCATTAGTTCTCCATCAATTCAACATGAGTACATACCTCAAGCTATTTTGGAAATGGATGTCATCTGCCAAACAAAATATGGAATGGGAAAATTGTTGATGCTTTTTTTTTTCCTCTCGACATTGCAATTGGTGGGTTATCAAAAATTTGGGCCAAAAGACTGTTGGGTTACCAGAATTGAAGGGCCGTTGAGGTTGCACCATTTGGTTTTACAGTGATCAGATATTATCGTGGTCAGATTTTGTTGGGTCACAATGGTTGGAAGATGACTGCTGCAATTTTCCCTAAAATTTAAGTGTCCCCAACTGATTAAAATCCACCATAATCTAGATGTTCCTAATAATTCGTGGAATTATAAGAATTTCATTAATAAATGACTTTCAAGATGTTTGAATGGATTTCAAACTTAAAAATACATGTAACAAATTCTTTTGAAATTCCTATGTACATTATCAAGTCCAATAAATTTTAGGAAAAATTGCAGCAGCGGTCCCAAACCTTTTCGTTTTTTGCAGACTTTACCTCAATCTTGACTTTGTGCCATCACAGGTCCTAAACCTTTCAAAAATATGCAGCAGAGGTCCAAATAGATGGATTTGACCGTTAGTCAACCAAATGAGTTGATTTTGACCAAATTTAAAATAGGTAAAATGGTAATTTTGCTATTTACCATATTAAATAAACAAACAAAATAATAATAATAATAATAATAATAATAATAATAATAATTGTTCATTATCTCTCTTCTTTACCCCACCCACCACCGCCACCGCCCTCTGCCGTCACTCTACTTCGGCCAACCACCACCCAGACCACCAGACAACCATACCAGAAAACCCTCACCGCCCTCTACAAATTGAATCCCTAAATCAACATCAAATGAATAAAAAACTGAGCTCATAAAATCATTTTTGCATCCAATTTCCATAAAGTTTAAACTGTTCTGCATAATATGATTTGTACATATAATAAATCATACCATGAAGATGATATTCGAGAGTATTATTGGTAACAAAATTCATAAACCAGCATCCTCTAAGATTCGGCAATGCAATATCCAACAAGCGACACCAGATGGCAGTGGTGGACGCGGCTAATAATATCAACCTCCGCCTGAAATTCCCTTCCCCTCGTCTGCTATTCGATTTAGACTCTTCACTGCAATTTCCTTCCCATTCGGTAAAATCCCCTTATGCACATATCCAAATCCGCCTTGTCCTAACAAGTTAGACTGCGCAAAACCGCCAGTTGTCGCCGCTAAGTCGTCATAAGTGAAGCTACTTTGATTAAATCCAAGGGCGACAGCGGGGTGCGATGGTGGCAAGGCAGGTCCGTGTGGACTGGAGAAGCCGACAGAGCTCAATTTGCTACTGCTCATCATTCGCTACTGAATAAAAAACTGAGCTCATAAAATCATTTTTGCCTCCGAAGGTTTTTTATTCATTTGATGTTGATTTAGGGAGTCAATTTGTAAAGGGTAGTGATGGCTTTCTAGTGGTATGGTTGTTTAGTGGTTTGGGTGGTGGTTGGCCGAAGTAGAGTGACGGCGAAGGGTGGTGGGTGGGGTAAAGAAGAGAGATAATGAATAGTTTTTTTTGTTTTTTGATTTTTTTGTTTGTTTATTTAATATGGTAAATAGCAAAATTACAATTTGACCCATTTAAAATTTGGTCAAAATCAACTCATTTGGTTGACTAACGTTTCCATTCATTTGGACCTCTACTACACATTTTTGAAAGGTTTGGTTGGGACCTGTGATGGCACAAAGTGAAGGTTGAGGTAAAGTCTGCAAAAAACGAAAAGGTTTGGGACCGTTGCTACAATTTTCCCTAAATTTTATTGCTTCTCACATCGCATAAGAAAGATAGGAGAAAAAATGAGATATACAGACAGGAAGTAGGTCTATTAGTCTAGTTTCAATTAATAAAGACGTGAAATTTATAATATTTTACTTTTCAGGTGGCTTATAGTGGTAAATCAGATTCCCTATTTTATTTTTCTCATAATTGATAAATAGGGAAATACTGCATTTTCTATTTAGGAGAAAAATACTTAACCCAATGCCATACCAAATCTTCCATCCATATCTGAAAATTTCCCAACAAACTCAAACATCTTTCTCCCCTTCTTTTGGATTTTATTTCCTATAAATCCGCAAAAATTGCATTTGGATTTATCGGTTCATAACAACATAATCTAGTGCAGATTTTGTGGGATTAATTGGGCAAATTTTGCAGTTTTTCCAAAATTAGGCCAAAGAGAAAGTAATTTTTATTTTTTTTAGTATAATTGATTTTGCAGTATTTTTCAAAATTTAGTGTGTTCGTGCATTTTGCTTTAAATTTAAGTGCATCTTTTGCACACAATAATACATGTCTGAAAAATTATACATGTTTATGTTTGTTTACCATTCTACAATTTTTTTTTCCTAAAATTTATTTTTAATCACATTTCGTCATAATAAAATATTTTGCATATAAATCTAAAAAAAAATTCTACTTTTCAACAACATATTCTCCAAGGAATCACTATTTCAAAACTCAGTTTTCTTAAAAAAAAAACTCTTTTTAATTGACATCAAACATGAACATAATAACATGTCCAAATAGTAGTTCGAGCTAAGTATTCTATGACAACTTTCAAATATCTATATATTCTAGTTGCTTTAGTAAGCTTATTATTTTTGAGTGATTTGAAAATTGAATCGAGTCTACCGATTTGATAGGAACACTGAAATTGATCGAGAAAAAGAAACACATCCAACCGAAATCATTTAGAACAAGAATAGACAGACACGCCTCAAAGTTGGGGGAGGGAGGGGGGCTGTAGACCCCCCCCCCCCGGCATCCGTCGCTGCTTCCACTTAAACAAAGTCGAATAGTTAAATGAAAAATAAAGCCAAAATGTTAGCTTAGCTATATTAGTTTTCAATTCATAGAGCCTTTTGCCATGTTGGTTTTATAGTAACAATGAAATTTCACTAAGCCACTATATCGTGGGAATTAAAATCAATTTTTCAGTAAATTCTGATAAAAATTGATGAAACGTAAAGTTGAAAAGTCGTGTGTCTTATCAAGTATGTAATTAAAATTAATTATTGACTTAGACTTAGATTAAAACTTAAATTTTGATCCTATCAAAGCAGGACTAAGTAATATTTTTTTAAAAAACGCAAGTAAAATAAAAAGCGATATACAATCAATCCATGTACCGAAAGTCAAGATTTAGAACAAAGTGACAAGAATGAGTTCTTACCGATAACACTCATTCTTGACCTGGGATGAGTCTGTCATGCATCCCAAATTAGTAAACTAACTATTTTTGAAATAAAACGTGGGAGCATCCAATATTATCCATTAACATCTTACGTGGCAAAATTCATCTTATCCAAAACTTTTGTACTTTTCCAATTTGTGGGACACGTGTTAATCTTTCGGCTCGCCACGTAGAATAGTAAACTTCCAGGAGATTGGTCAATGCCACTTTGTTAAAAGTGACCGCTAAAGGGGTAGAACAAAACGACAAATCCACATGTCGTAGGTGGCTGCCGACATTACACACGCATTACATTAAAAAAAGGACACGTTTATTAGAAATTAGTAAAATGTGTGAAATAATTAATAATTATTTTTTAGTAGTTTTAAATTAATTAGTGTATATGTCATGTTTGTACACTGTGTGGAAATAGGTGAGTTCAAATTCTCAATGTCTTACTTTAATTAGTGCATGTCATGTTTGAGTAGTTCAAGAATTTTGATACATTTTCTCGATATAATTTATTTTCATTTAAATGGATTTTTTAATAATAAATTATATTTTATACGGATCATTTTATTATTTACTTTCATTTAAATCACATCTTTAACACGTTCTCACATGCAAACTTTTTGATAAAATGACTAATGCATGCAAATTTTTGTAAATAGACGACAAGGGGATTTGAACAAATCACGTGATCTAATCTAAAAGTGTATATCAGATCTCAACTCATATATGCTTAAAATATTAGAGAAAAATCATACATATTTATTTAAATCTTGATTTTCCACCGTGAAAAATTACATGTTGAGGTTAGGAGGCGTTAATTGAATTAAAAGAATTGAACAAAATCATAGAAGGAAGAAATGTAAGAAAAAAATTCATTTGTTCGAGTCATCTTGACTTGATTGTATTATATGGCATTATCACTTATATTAAAATAGTAAATTATTATATTATTGTATTTAACTATGAAGTTAGGCAGTAATGGCACTTTAATTATTAGGGAAGTAAGCAATAGAAGTAGGGCATTTAGTTATTATTATTATTTTTAAATAACTTATTTAAATACATTTGGAGATATAATTTTGCTTTAAAATAACATTTTATTAATCAATCTTAATATGCTTTTATTCAGGGACGGATCCATGACCGAATTATTGGCTGGACTAATACTTAAAAAAGAAAAAAATTACACATGATTTCTTTTTTTTTAGAATTTCAATAATTAATATAATTTTCCTTAACAAAAAAAGTTCCGAATTTAGAGTTGACGTTAATAAATTTTAATATAATTTGAATTAGAGCTTTTTGACAAAAATATTTAAGCTTGTTTGGCCCCCTTAAAATCATAATTCATTTTTCTTTCTCTTCTTATCAACAACTCGTTTTCGATTAAAATAATATTACACGTAATTCCCAAATTTTTTATTCTTTTTTAATCACACGCTTTTTCCAACTATTAAAATTTTCAATAATGGGGTCAAACGGGGACTAAAATAAAACTTTGATCACAGAAATACATGGATAATTGTCAAACTTTAAATTAGAATTTTCTAGGCAGTTAGCACAAGGTTCAAAAATTGGGTTTTTTCTCTCAAGGATATTCTTGGAATCAAATTAAAAAGTTCAAACTTTCGCGCCGTCCTTAGATTTTGTGTGGTTTAGATATACAGTGGAATGAGTCTGTAATCCATTCAAATAAAAATTAATTATTCCATAAATAAACAGATAAAAGAAGGTAAGAAAAAATATACTATTAATTAATTATATTGGACAATATGATAATTACCATTAAATATTTTGTTACTTATTTGTGTCATCTTGTCTAGTTTAACCTACTAAAAATTTCATATAAACATTGTCAAAAAAAGGTCATAATAATGCATTTTGACCCTGTTTGGTGGCCATTCCTTTTTTCCTTTTTTTTTTAAAAAAAAAGAGAGTTGTGAATAGTGTTTTTATGAGAATGTGTACTTAAAAAGCAGGAAACATTTTGAATTTACGTGCAAAATATTTTATTGTGTAAATGTATAGTTGAAAATAATCATTTAAAAAAAATGAATTTGAAAAGAATGAAAATCAAATAGGAGCTTTATATAGTAGATTGAATGGAACTGACCCTACTAGGGAAGAAACTATTTTTTTCTTTGAGGAATCAAACTGACTAAAAATGTTTCAAGATCGTTGGTATTATAATGTTATAGAATTGACCTCCTGCTCCCAGTGGGTAGGATAAAAACTTTTCATTACTAATGTGAAGAAGATAATATTAAGGTCCTGTTTGAGCCACATTATTATTTTTTCATTCTCATTCTTCTACTCATTTTCAACAACACGTTTTTCAATAAAATAATACTTTTCATCACATCAATAAATTTTCCTTAGAGTGTGTTTGGTGGATATTATTTTGAAAGAATGTATTTTGGAATAGTAGATTGATGGAGAATGTGTGGTTGAAAAAGAAGGAAAAGTTATTGATGTGATGAAAAATATTATTTTTTTGCAGAATGTGTGGTTAAAAATGAGTAGAAGAATGAGAATGCAAATTTTAATGTGTACCAAATAGAGGCTTATTTTTCAACCACATATTCCCCATCACTTCAAACAAAAAAATGCATTCTTTTGAAAATAATGTAGCTCAAATAGGGGCTAAGTAAGCTTCTCTTAATGTATAATTGTTGATGAGACTTCAACAGTGAAGATTTGTTTGTCCTGTCTATTTTGGACAGGAGATCAGATCCGTATGATGTTATTGATTACAAATATGATTTTTTATAAGAAAAAAAAGAATCTGATAACTCGTGGCCTTAGGCGGCCACCTACTCACCTATTGCGTGAGTCGATTTTATTTAGATGGACACAAGCCATTTTTTGTAGGAGGTGGTACGAAAGCCCCTGTACAAGGATCTCAAAGTTGAGTTCGGAGGTAATCAACGTTGACATAGTAGAGTTTTTACTTCACGAGGGCTCTAGTATGTAATTAGTGTTACGTTACAGGTCAATATTAACTCATGTTCCTTGTAGTTATATTATTGAATAACGTCAATTTTGATGCAAGTGTATGTCAACTCAATTTCCTCGTTGAAATAAACTCTTTGTTTTTATTTTCTCTATTCTTGAAATTTTCAAATATTAAATTTTGGGATTTAGAATTAGAGCTAATTTCTCAACAAGAATTTTTAATTTCTTTTTACTTACCCAATAAATAAAATATATTAAAAGAGGCAATGGGCATTGAAAATGTATAAGCTAATCCATAAGTACAAAATTAGTCAAGTCCAACTTCTAGTCAAAAGCCCTATGACAAATAGGCCATAATCTGATTATATTATTTAACATATAATATAATTATCACAAGGCATAAAATAAAAGAAAACAAAATAATGGGTGATAAATAAATAAAAAAAAAAGAAGTCAAAATGGAATTGGTTTCTATACAGTTCCAAAAGATCCAGTTCCACCAATTTAAGCAAAAACGTGTACATTCACATCTCTCTCCAAAATCTCTCTCTATTTGTATGTATACCTCCACCTCAAATTTCTCCCAAAACCCTTTCTTAAAAACTCTTTAAGAAAAGAGGAACTTGTTGAATTCGATAAAGCTAAGTTATTAAATGATGTATAATAGTAGTGGTAATGAATGGATGATGATGGGGAATTCTGAGGCGGCGATGCCGGTGGGGTGGAGTCGGCAAGATGACAAGATTTTCGAGAAGGCTTTGGTGGATTTTTCTGAGGAGCTGGAGGAGAACCGATGGCATAAAATCGCGGATCGGCTGCCTGGAAAGACTCCGAATGATGTCAGGGCCCATTACGAGGCGCTTTTGCACGATGTGTACGAGATTGATTCCGGTCGGGTCGACCTGCCGAGTTATTATGATGACGACTCAGAGTGGAACCAGGTTGAATCGAGAAGGCCGGGTCAGATCTCCTTTGGGTCGAGTGGACAAAAAACGAAGAACGAGGTAGAAAGGAAGAAAGGAACACCTTGGACAGAAGAAGAACACAGGTACGTCGCATATATAGATTTAAAAGTGCATATACGTGCTTTTATTCAATGGCAATGATTTTGAACTTTGGGTGAATGTTTAATTTTTATATATTTTTGTGGGTATTATTTTTCTTCGAGATGAAGGGAGAATTCTACAAAACCATTATTTTATCATTTGTTTAGCTTCAATTGAAAAACAACAAAAATCTTTATCAACTGCGAGGGTTTTTTAACCTTAGAATATGGTAAAATCTTGGGTTTAAAATTCGTGAATTTCTTTTTAATCTTGTTCTTGGAGTAATTCTTGAATGTGGATTTTTATATTTTTCAAATTTACAGTCTTTGGTTTCCTTTCAATTCTATTATCGAAAATTTCGGGAATGTTTCTTCTTTTGATACGCCTATTGTCTTAGGTTAGGTTAGGTTGTTGAGTAAACAGTACAATTAAAGTTTGAAAAAACAGAAATTGTTTGTTTAAAGGCCCACTTGGGAGTTTTGTTTTCAATGGCGGGAGGGGTTGGAAAAATTTGTGCTTGTTAGTATTTTTGGGCACTGATTTTGGATGCCACCCGAAAACGGTGTAGTGTAATTTTGAACGGTTCTCTCAACCCATCAAATCGGCGTGTTTTGGTCGTTTATCGCGTTCTTTTCTAATTTTACCCTTTATAAAATAATTATTTCCAACCAACCTATTTTGTTCAAAATTATATTGTAAATAAAAATATATTAACTAAAAAATTATTTATCATTTAAAAAATTATGTTATAATTAAAAAATACTTACAAGTAAAATATTACTTGTAAGATAAGAAAAATTACATTATAATTAAAAATTACTTATAAGTAAAAAAATAACTTTTATGTAAAAAAATGTTTTATAAAATAAAAATACTACTAATAAGACAAAAATTCGCTTATAAAATATGAAAAAAGTTTCTTATAAGTAAAAAAATTTACTTAAAAGTTATTTAAAAATATAAAATTAACTTATAATTGTAAAATTTACTAATAAGTAAAAAATATTAACTTAAATTTTAAGTGAATGTTTAAATTTATTTAATTTTTTGAATTAAATATTAACTTATATGTAAAAAAAAATTCTATAAATAAAATGTCACTTATGAGTAAAAAAATTTTGTATAAAAGAAAATTTTAACAAGAGATAATTCAAGTGCCATATAGGGCACACTTAGGGCCTATTTGTAAAAATCAAAAGCTGCTTTTGAATTTAAGAAGCTATTTTTGAACATGTTTGTATAATTTTCTGAAATATTTTGTCTAGCTAGAAAAGCTTTTAGAGTAAATTGGATTAAGGTCGTTTCATTAGGCTTCTCTTCTGCAAGAAGCATAAGCAAAAACAAAAGCAAAAATAGAAACTCTGCCAAATGGGTCCTTACTATTTTTCCTTTGCTATTTAGATTTCCATCAACACATTTTTCGTTTGAAGATGATGATAATTTAAATGTATAAATTTGTCCCTCCTCTAGCAATATGGGCTTAGGTAAGGTAGTTTAACATGATACGGGAACAAATTATGGTCATGATATATGGTCCCTCGGTTAACAAATTGTGAAATTTTTGCACATGTCCAAAAACCAAATTAAAATAGATAAACATGTCATCATAGAGATTAATCTTTTAGATATTTTTGACGGAAGGGCTTTGGGACAGTGTATTGCTAATTCTTCTAGAAGTGGAAAAACAAATGCCTCTTGACCTTTTCAGATTTCCTGTGAAAAGGGCTTTGGGACAGTGTATTGCTAATTCTTCTAGAAATGGAAAAAAAAATGCCTCGAACTTTTCAGATTTCCTGTGAAATCTATGATCCGATTATTCATGTGACGCACTGAATGTTGAATCTTGATTAAATATTTATATGAAGTAGGATGCTTAATGTCGGGTGGAACCAGTTGTCACAGTTTAGTACGGATATAACTAAATTAAAGCTTATTTATATGGGACGTACCTCTCTATTTGGCTGTGGTTTAGAAATTTTAATGAGAAAAAAGTCAACGGTGTGGTTTTTTTTTTGCAGATAATGCTAAATCATGATATGGTTCTTTGACATTTTCTCATGCATACTATTGACTTTTAATTCTGAATAATTAGATGCGAAATCCTTCTGTTTGTTTCTCCTAAGTTGTGACATGATAATATCAATACATTGACTCATATTTGTAGGTTATTTTTAATCGGGCTCAACAAATATGGCAAAGGTGATTGGAGAAGCATTTCAAGAAATGTAGTAGTTACGAGGACACCAACACAAGTAGCTAGTCATGCACAGAAATATTATCTTCGTCAAACAGCCGTGAAAAAAGAGAGAAAAAGGTCGAGCATCCATGACATTACGACAGCTGATAATAGTGTAACAGTGCCTCCACCTGTCAATCTCCCCGATCAAGGAGGGTTTCAAGATTTTAGCTTTCCTATGCCAAGATGAAGAATTAAGAACCCAGATAATCCGCACACATAACAGTAGTTACCAGAAATTAGCAGCTCGACTTGTAAATTGATATTTTTTTAAAGCTGACAGTTAGAGGATCAGATAGGCAGATTAGAGAGCTTAGTGTGAATAATACTTTTTCTCTTCCCTTTTTTTTGGGTGCATAAAGAAATTTTAGATGTAAAATATAAAGGGTAATTATATACAGTTGAAGTTTGACACTGGATGTGATTGTAGTTGATGAAATTCATCTTTCTTTTCGTATGTTTCATGTTTTCCATTTTCATCAGTATTTCTGGGGATTATATTTGTATCTACATATCAGATTTTTATGATCAATGTTTTGGGTTCTGCTTGTTTGGCTTTTGGAAACGGAATTTGGTGTCCGACTAGTTAGGCTGTGTAGTGGTTTTGCCTGAAATTCGTTTTCCATCTTTACCTTTCAATATTTGGTTGATTCTTGTTGTAATAGAATTGCCACTGTAGGCAAATCAAATTTGGCAATAGATTTTTATGCCCTGTCTAATTTGGGTACTGAATTCATAAAATGCAATGTTTGGTGATGATCTCCTGTTCAGCATACTGTGAAGAAGTAGAGCTGAGACGGGATAGAATGTACCAAACTTGATTCACGGCGTTGGCACAGCCTAAAATTTTTGCTTGTCGGAATCCAAATTCCGAAGACTCCAACGTTGGTTGTTGGATTAAACTATTAAGCTCCAACATTGGTTGTTCGGGTGGTCCACGTGAGATGCAAGCAAAAACGATGGATAAATAGGGCTGTCAATGAATTATATTTTGATATGAATTTTATCCGAAGCCGATGAAATTAGTGGGAGATGGATTCAGGGTCTGTCCTATAATTCGATCAAGATCTGAATCCAATAATTTATTAACTAAATGGAACAAATATGGATATAGATCAATCCGATCTGATTTGTTATAAAAATATAATATATTTTATATATTACTGGATAATTTATCACATAATTTTTTTCATTTTAAAACATGTATTATACTTTTTGACATTTAATGAAAAATGTGAATCCTAACAAATTTCAATATAACATTAATATATTATAATAATTTTTTTTTATTGAAATTGAGAATCCCTTCTTTCTAAAATTTTCGGATTGGATTATCAGACCAGATATCCGATAATATAGCAAATTAGATATTCCGTTGAATTATCGGATCGAATCTATTAATTATTTTTATCAAATTGGGTCGGGTCGGATATGAGCTTATTCGATCCATATCCGATCATTTTCTTGCCCCCAGGGACAAATACATGGGCATTTCAGCAATATAGTTGCGACACCAATGAAATTAATACTCAAAAATTAAAGTATAGTGCAAATTGAAAATTCATTTTAATTGAATGTAAAAACCGTACAGTACTATAAAAAAAATTGTAATGTGCACAGATAGTATGTAATTTAGGAAGAGAATAGGAGATATAGATTGTTTGAAAAAGTATAGTAAGGAAATTAGTATATATTAATCAAAATGGCATTTTTAATTTATATATATTAGTATCGAATTTTCCGAACAAATACCAAATAAGAAACATAAAATAGAGTAATACCACTTATAATAATGTCACCTACCATTTAGGTGAATTAATTATAATGTAATCTATTTTTCTGTCATCTTTGAACTTATATGGTAATTACAATTTTAAGTGATTTCTACCTTAGCTTTCATTACCGTGTCAATGAATGCGTTATGCACACTTTTTGAGGTTTAAACATCACTATTTCTGACTTATATTATGTCTGAATTTATATTCTTACAGGGAAAGACCTCCACTGGTATGCCCGTGATAAAAAAATCTGAGGCTACAAATTCAGTGGCTATTAAATAAGAGATGCAAAGGATCAAGGAGGAAGAGGAGCAAGCCATGAGAGAGGCTCTGCTCTAGGCTTAGCTCTTAAACAGCCAAAAAAATCTCAAGGTAGATAAACATGAATTTGCTGAACTTGTAAAACGAGGTTCTACTGCAGAAGACTTGGGAGCTGGCCATGATGAAGCTGCTCAGGTTCAGGGTCTTGGGTTTATCTAGGTATGATACTTTCAGAATTATGTTTTCCTTTTACTTGCCCCACTCTCCATTTTCTCGAAAGAAACCCGTCACGAATTCCAGTTTCTTATTAACTCTTGGCACATTGGCAGGGTGCCCCGCCCTTGGGAAGAATCAAGTTTACCTGCCAATCTGGAGTCCGAGTCACTTGAGAAGATGAATAATCCCATGCTAATCGCACCTGTAAGAATTGATGAAGAAGAGTCGGAAGATGAAAGTAACAGAAAGAGAAGAAACACGAGAAGCATGAAAAGCGAGAGAAGCGACACTCTCGTGCTTCAGATGACAACAAGAGGAAACACAACAAAGAGAAGGAAAAGAGAAGACACGATTCAGATTGATGAAATTAATGCCATGTTTGTCATCCTTTAAAAAATTAAATTGTTTGCTTCAGTATCATTTTTCCACCATACATTCACACAATAAAATATTTTACACACAAACCAATAAAATTTTCTTACTTTTTAACCGCACATTCTCCAAAAAATACTATTCCATAACTCATTATTCTCAAATAAATTCTATCAAACAGGCACTAAATTAAGGTACGAAAAATAAGAACATGTAGCATGACATTTTTATGAATTGGTTTTCTAGATTTGATTCCAGTTCTTTCTTCAGGTCATGCCGTGTAGTTTTAGCGTATGGTTATTGTGATCATTTTTATGTAATATACAAAACTATTTTTCACCCAACTTTTTTCCACAATTATTGATCTTTAAACATTGATTTCTTGACTGATGGCAACAGAAATGTAGAAAATGGCATGGTAATTGATTGTAGGTGTGAATTCGCCACATGAAGTAAGATGTCCTCAATAAGATTTTTGAGTGTTAATAATTTAATGTTGTTTTAAGTACACGTTTTGAAGTGCAGAGTTTCTCCCGTTAATTGGGCTCGACTTGGGGGAAGGATAGGCATATTAAAGGGATTGGGCTGAGTTTACACCAATTCAAAAATTAGG
>CAIGRT010219352.1:0-16124 GCA_903798405.1 Fraxinus platypoda | reverse complement strand
CGAGAGGTTGTCGTTCCTTACACAATCGTGTGAACCTATACAAAATATGATAAAATCGCGATTTACTGGTGCAAAGTACCGAATAGAGTTTCGAATTATCAAAACCAAGATATGCATATGAAAATATACACAAATTGCGACTTATTGAAATTTAAAATTTTGGAGATGAAATGAAGCGAAGTACGCAACTACAAGTCTCCTTAGACGGATTTCACCCCTACACTAGTGCTAATATGATCAAATGGACGTCTGTCTCCCAATATGCAACTCTTCTTCAAAATTAATATAATACAATATTAAATTTGTCGGGCAAACTAATGCTTGACTTTATTCTTCTATAACGAAAGATATCGAATACTAAATATCTAACACAAAACTTGAAAATAATTTTAAGCAAAAAAAAAAAAAAAAAAAAAATTTTTTCAAATCCAGCGACCTTTTTTGNAAAAAAAAAAAAAAAAACAAACTTTTTTCAAATCCAGCGACCTTTTTTGGATAAAGAGCATAAACAGATAAGCGAAAAATAATTGAATACCAGTTCCTTCATTTATTGATGTCAACTCTTCTTAGAAATATTGGCATCGATTCACACAAGAAACCAAAATAATTTACAATTTGTATATATAATGCTAATGTGCACTTATCTATTTTTCATTCATATTCATTTGTGTCTGACACAAATTTGAATTTCTTAACAATTCATTGTTTCATGCATCTTTCATGTTAGAAACAACAAGTAAACGCAAATTCAATTGACACAAATTGAATTTCAAAGTAATTCATTGTTTCATACATCTTTCATGTTAGAAACAACATGTAAACGTATTATATCATGCTCTAATAATTCATTCATGCAATCCAAATTAGTAATCTTTACATTCTGCAAATTTTATATGTAAAATCAAATTTGATGTAAAATTCAACAAAATATAATCGTGTAAAAAATACAAATTTTCTTTGTCATTTCTGATACGAAATCAGAAGATAAAACCAAAGAAAACAAAAAAAGAAGGAATAAACTAGAAAAATCATATATAAATGAATCTATCTTTATATTGTTTAATAAATTGGTGCATAGTTATGTTCCTATTTTAACCAAAAAAAAGAGAATTTAAAATACGGTAAAATCGTGGCTTAATGATGTAAAACACCAAATTAAATTTCAAATATCGAAACCAAGATTTGTACATGAAAATATGCACAAAAATCAAGTGACTGAAATGTAGAAATTAAAAAGAGATGAAATGAAGAGAATATGCGACTACAAATCTTCTTAAAACATATTTCGATCTCGACGCTGATGCTAACATGATCAAATAGACGTGTGTATCCCAAGATACATTAATATAGCACAATATTAATTTTGTCTTCAAACTAATGCTTTACTGTACTCTTCTTAAAGGTTTTGAATACTAAGCCCCTGTTTGTCTACCATTTTTCAAAACATTGTTTTCTACAGTAATCAATCTCCACCACACATTCAAATAATAAAATATTCTACACATAAATCAATAAAGTTTCTTTCAATTTTAACCACACATTCTCCAAAAAATACTATTCAAAACATCATTCTTTCTCCCATAATGGGAGACAAACAAGCTCTAAATATCGAATACAAAACGCAAAAATAATTTAAAAATTATTTTGACATAATTTGAAAAAGGTCAGAATTAGAAATCAATTATATAAAATTGATTTAGAGTGAATAAAATAGAATTAGGATATTCCAATTTATAAATTTTCAAGTGTCTTTTTGAAATAGGTACATCTTTTAACATAAATTAATCTGAACCATTAAATCACACATTTTCATATTTAATGATCTAAACTGCACCCCATCAAAAGATCACGACTTTTCATAATTTACCTTTTCAATGGTCATATTCAATACAAAATAATGTGACTCTTTGATATACACCCTTTGTATTTGAACTCAATGAATCAATTGAAACTTTTCTAATCCACACCTATAAAAATTATACCGTAAATTCCAATACAAATGACTCAATAATCTAAACAATTTTCTACAAACTAACACTCTCAAACACTGCAACTCAATAATATACAGAGACAAATCGAAAGACTGAAAGAGAGAGTTTGGTTGGCAAGGAAGAGTATAGAGTTCGGGTTCTGAACGGCGAACCCCAACAAATGTCAACAGATGGTTGTAGAAGGATTCAATTTATTTTTATTTATTTTTTTCTTGAAGAGTTGAGTGCGCTTGTTGAGTACAAAGAATTTCACGATCATAGCAAGTAAAGTAAAAAATTTACTGCACACCGAAATATGCAAATAGGGTAGATAAAACCAACAAAGCAGATCAAAGAACCACTCGTCAAAAGAGTCGAGCTTCAATTGAATTTCATCAAGAAGATACTCAAAAGCCTTTTTCCCAAGTATTTAATGATGCAAATGCGTAACATTTCTATCAGTTATTTGGTAATAATTTATCCAAGAATATACATGAGCCAAACATCAGAATCCATATATATTTTCAGTTAAATGAGAACATGTTTGCTCAATCCTCAGTGAAGAAATGCCCAGAAAGATTGTTCATTACAGCCAATTGCATGTTTTCTGAAGGCTTCCAGTGCCTCTTCCTTTGATTTATAAACCAGTTGTTGATTTGCTTCTGCTCTAAACCCGTAGATTCCGCCAATGAAATTTTATCTGCTTCCTGGATATGATTTTGAACACGTAAAATCCCAAAAGTTCAAACAAACAATTCAATTCCAAGATGGGTATAATTCTCACATCATTTAAAATATGAAAACAACATCAAAATATACCATTACTCTTCAAGATGGAACTCGAGTCATACATAGAAAAAAACAAAGAAATTGACAAGATCACAATACGAAGGAAAAATGAATTTACCCGCCTACAACCTTGTGTTCCTCGCTCGTAAGAAATAGACCGCATAATTATTTTTTGTTTACTTTATACCTTATGTATAATTTAATCAAATTGTTTATTTGCCCCCCTTTTTCATGAATTAATCAAGAGGTCATACATTTTATCCATGGATAGTGACATTTTTAACGTGTGCACAAACATTATTCAACAACCATGGCGACCGATATTACATACATTGTAGGACTCTCTTTACCGGTTATTTTTTGACATTAGAAATCCACATAACAACATGAGTAGTTCTATACCGATCGCCTGTTTGATACATTGAACTAGATAGGACAAGACAACTCATTTGCAAAGTTTTGTTGAATGCCTTGATCCTCTTCAGTCCTATCCAAACATGCACTGAATGTATTATTTACATTTGGCCAAAGAGTAAGAATCGGATTGGTGCATGCAAATGCAAGATTGAGAAAATACTCACGGTTGGATAGGGCCATTTATAGTGAAAATTCCACCATTCAAGTAATGTTTGCCTTGCCTCTTTAGGTAGCTTTCCTTTCTTCTTCTTCTTTGAAAATTCTAGCTTTAGGCTACTTATGTGATTACCATACCTTTGTATGAGCCTATCCTTAAGCTCCCGGTCTTCACTTTTCGCCTGCGTATCTTGTGTTTCTATTTCTCCCCCACTAAACTCCTCGTCCGAGGATAAACCACCATCATCTGGCCAAAGAATTGAAAAAGGTAAATTCGCAACCAATATGCATAGCATATTTTATTAGTACATACATGGGAGGGGCTCGGCCTAACCTCCAGCTAAAGATGAAAAAATTACACTTCATTCGTCTTAGTCATAAAAAGTATTTGAATTCACGAGGAGCATGAGCTCCTATTCAAGTTTATTTGAACGAGGTTTGAATTATCATTCCAAATGAAAGTTGTATTTTTTTTGAACTGCAATGCACAATTCATGATCCATCAAAAATCTAACATTTCATGCAAATTTTGTAAATAATAAGTGAAGATAAAATTAGAACTCAGGAGCCTGTCTCATACCATAACTACTTTTGCCTACTAGCAGCCACGTTGAGTCACTGTATCAGCAATAATATTACAATATTTTAATTTGGAAATTTATTTATTTATTTTTGCAATTATAATTATCTATTTTATGGGTCAGTCAACTATCGTCAGTTCTTAGAAAACTATGCCGTGCCTGAGCAGACTGCAAGATGAATCTTATCAAAGTGACAGCATAACCCCTATGGACCCGCTGAATTTCTTGATCTCAAGGCCCAGTGAAGTGCTTGAGGAATTTGGTCAATTTATTGCTCCCACCAAGAAAGAATAATATGGGATATGTGGGGTATCAAATAAGTGACAATTGAAAATAAGTACTTTCACAGCTATTTGGCTTTACTTAAAAGTTTATAGACCTCTCGTGCTATGAAAGAAAGTCGAAAGAAGTTGCTTATTTTGACATTTAAGTATGGCCCACATGCTAGATAATACGTCCACTTTGATTGGAAACGTATCCAAATTGATCGATAAAAACAAATGAAAG
Organism: Fraxinus platypoda; assembly: GCA_903798405.1. Lineage (NCBI taxonomy): Eukaryota > Viridiplantae > Streptophyta > Magnoliopsida > Lamiales > Oleaceae > Fraxinus > Fraxinus platypoda. The sequence continues at coordinate 11,704 of CAIGRT010219352.1, read as the reverse complement.
ATAAAACGAAAGATAAAGCATAAATCATACGGATCACGCCACAAAATTGATTTATGATTTAAAACCCTTTTTTGAGTGAACAAATGATTAAACGATATTAAGAGAAGAATTAAGCTTATATTTTATTCATTATATTGTTCAATTCAAATTACGACACACCGTACACGTACTTTGTTATCCAACGTTAATTTAAAACCGATGTATAGATTATTCAAACCAACAAAAGTTTGAGAAACCCAACTCTAAAATACAATGAAGATTAAGAAAACGAAAATATAATTACAAAAATACTTAAAGACGCACTTAATAAACACGCTTTATCAACATCATTCGGCACAACGACCCATCACAGGAAAAAAGAGGTTTATCAATAAACTCAGTGCGTTTGCAGAGAGTAAATGTGTTTGTTTTGGAAACCAAAGTGGGCCAACCGGCAGCGCGAAACCCGGGCGTCCATATGAACCACCCGTCCTATCCGGGCTACCCAATAATGTCTAGGGTACCCCCACTATTTCTGCCCTACCATATGCCCCCACTATGTACTCTGGTCACTTCTTTGTATGCTTCTCTCAACTCCACTTCATTCATTCGACAAAGGAATATGTTATCTGTACATTAATGTTGGCATTGTGTAAGGCACAAAAATTTGTGTCATTGATTGTTTTAAATGTTGTTGAAATTAATGACAAAAATATGTTCCACCTCACACACTATCAAATAAAACTATCAACATTAATGCCACTATAGAGGAAACAAATTGTAGAAGGATAAGATCCTATATCAAATAAAGATAAAAATATAGACCAATTTATAAGGATTTGAACTACTCCTCTTAACAAGGTTGACATTTTAAAATGGAACCACAAGTCTTAACATGATATCTGAGTCCATTAAACTCCAACGAACAATTCGACCCTATTAAGACTCAAAAAATTGAGTATTAGAATTTCAAGATTGGTCTGCTAAAATATCACATCTAATAAAGATGAAAACATAGACCAATTTATAAGAATTTGTACCACTCTTAACAAGATTGAACTTTTAAGATGGAACTCTAAATCTTGACACAAGTCCCTCTCAACTCACTTATAAAACGTTCTACCACGTCACGTCACGTCATGACTCAACTATAGTGAAAATTAAATCTTTGCAGTCAAAGTTTGTCATCCGTTAACAGAGTTTTTCGGCCTGAATGGTTCACGAATCTTGACAAGTGACGACCATTTATCAGCGACGACTCAAACTCTAGACAACTAAAGTGGTACTTAGGTAAGGCCATTATTCTTGATACAGTCGCTTTGGAGATTTTACTCAAGGCCCCTACTCTAGGACACGTCCCATCCCCTAAAAAAAGGAAAGAGAATATGAAAAGAAGCACTTTGAGTTATATGCAATACAACTAGATCAACTTAAGAGTTCCTATTCACATTTACATAGCACAATCATAATAAGATGCTTGAATCCTAAACTTATGCACAAAATTATAATCAATATCCAAAATTATGAAAACCCTCGTCAAATCGGATATACTTAAAACATATTTGCAAGTGACGGTATCACAATAACATACCTAACATGAACTATCGAGCTATGACATACCGTAGAGTCAAGAAACTCAAAAAAAGTCAAGTGTCGTGTGTTCTTGAGCTTATAACTGCAAAGAATACCTTACAAACTTCCAAGACCTATTTGAAAGCAAGAATATTGATTCCGAGAGGACAATCAGCCACTCAAGGAGGAGGCACAGGTCTTTGGTGTTAATTTCTGTTTCATTAATAGCATGATTGACAGCAGAAAAACCAACTACTCTGCAGGGTTTTGAGCACTTGATTAATATCGCATCAAAAGATATTTCAAGTTGCAGTTCTCATTCACACGCATTGTTAGATGCTTGAAAACAATGCCCGTCAAAGCGAAACTTGTGCAGAAAACAATGATCATATCAAGAACTATCGAAACCCTTGTGAAATTCGAGACTCTGTAACACAATTATCCAAGAGGTTCATATAAACATGATTCAATACCACAGGAAAATTTTGGCTAACAGACTCGGCATTGCTCAAAGATTTTAGCTTCTTCGGTGTCTATACAAGGTATCATGAAATAAATAAAGGTCATGTCATGTAGAAATTCAACTTCTCACAACTGCACCAAATCATTAGAACTATAGTTTTACAATAAGAATCCCTCCAAAGCTCTCTTCTCAACCATCGATTGAAGAGCAAAAATATTGCAAATTAATGAACGTTAAGGCAACATTTCTGATATATGTTGTAACCACAAGATTGTAAAGCTTTTAAAATAAATCAGACTGTTAGAAGACCACCAACGTTGAACCAAGGCCTAGACCCAAATGAGACAACGTTCAGACGGACATGTACATCAACATTCAAGTGAATATCTACATTTGCACATACAATTTAAAAATGCTAAAGGTGAAAAGTTTAAAGCATGAAGATCAAGGGGGACAAAAAATGGGAACACGATGCTAGCTAAGAAGTTAACTTGTACTTTAAAACAGAAGGAATTAATTATAGTTGTCGACCATTACCAGCCTTAATTATACCTTAATCGACAACCCTTTTCCTTGATAATTCTACTATAATCCTCAACAGATTAGCACTGTACTTCTAAGGCTGTTGCCATATATTTCTTAATGCCAAATCCATGGCCGTCGTGATGGACAGACTGGCAGCTTTCTTTCGATGGAAGAGCATAAAACAGTGCAACTTTACACGGTTCATGAAGGTTTTAAGATCAAACCAAATGAAGATTTGTATAAGCACCCGAATTAAATACATCTACTGAATGTACTTAGCAATCTTAAAGTACAGATTGTCGGCATTATTTAACCACAAAAAGGATGCCAGGCTAGAAATTTAAGGAGATCATAAGATAAAGAAAATAGGAAATTAGATGTAAAACATGCAAAACCTAGTAGCATGCACAAGATCAAGAATGTCATGTGACACCAGTCAGATGCAATCTTCATTTTTTATTTTATTATAAATTATAACTGCCCAGATAACTTTTCTTACAAGAAGACGTAGCTTTAACTACCAAGGAATTGGAAATTAGACATTTTCCTGTTTATTTCTATATCTTGCATCCACACTTGCCCAATACATGCTTCATTGGAACTTGGAAACTCTTTTTTAGAGTAATCAGACATCATTTAAAGCAATTACATCACATTCCAAGAAACAGATAAAAGCTAAATTACTTCAAAACTGGAAGATTTTTTTATTATTATAATTTATTGGACAAGTGGTGGAATAGGAACATACCATTAAGCACAACATAGAGAACTTCATCAACAAGTCCTTAATATGAAAAAAAAGATTAATAAATTTATTGGACAAGCGTTAAAATTGACAAGTTGTTACGTATATCAAAGAGATGCGCGCAAAGCTTTCCTCTGACATGGGGCGTCTTAGTTTCAGGTATGAAATAGTAATTATATTTAGCACCGTTGATATATATAACACGTGGAACTAATAGAATTAAACGAGTCACTTAATTTAATTTTATGTACCTATCAAATAGCACGCCTAAACTGGAGTTATAGTTTTGGGGGAGAAATTCATTCAAATATAAAAACCACCAACAGACAGATAACAATGTTTGCATCACAGTATTTTATCTGACAGACAGAAGAAAAGTAAATTTCCCAGACACTGTCCGAAATTCAAAAGAACGTCCGTTTTTTATCATAAATAAATTTCCTAGACACTTTCCGAAATTTAAAAGAACATCCGTTTTATATCATTCAAATGCATCAAGATTTTTGAAGATCATGAATCATGTTGGCCAAAGCTTTGGATGGAATATATCAAATTTTGGATAATTAAAATGTCTTCTTTGACATGTTATTCTCGTAAAATTTTGGTATGATAAAAGAGCTTCTGCATTCTCATATGGTTCATTTCCAGGATTTAATTTTCTTCAAAAACAATTAAAAGACAGGAGAAAGGATTTATAATAGAACCATTTGCTAAGCACAGGATGATACTATTATGGAAATATCACAGAAGATATTATAAAATTATTATTAAAGATAAAACTTGTGTTCCTGAAGAAAATCGTGGAATTATTTCTATATTTTTAACAGCAGTACTGAACCAACCCCTACAGCAACATGAAGCTAAACTGAAAAAAGGGAAAGGTTTCATCACTGTTGAAAGGAAGACTCCCTTGACTTTTTGTTCTAAGGAACTCACTCTTTCCAATACTAATAGGAAAGACCCTCAGAATAATAGCCAAACAATACACTTACATGTTCACAATTTTAATCAGAATAAAAATTGTAAGAAAAAGCCAGTCCGTAACTCAAGAAGTAGGGTCTCTTTCAATTTTAGGGTTTTGGTGAGTTATTATTTCATAGCCAAGGATTTTGATTGTAAAAACTTGCACCGAAATTCTTTGTCAATTGCTCAAGAACACGAAGAAGAAGACACTACAAACTGAAGCATTGTGTTTGAGTGAGAGTGAACTGAAGTAAAGGACGAACCTCTGCAAAGATTGCCCAGTTGCGTTTCAATCTTGTTGAGGAATGAAGTTGCTTCATCGAAAGGCCTTGATAGATCCGACTTGTACTTAACCAATATTTCATAGTAGGTTTCCTAGAGAAAGACGGATTCAATACTTTATACAACTTCTTGAATGAGAAAGCAAAAGTTCAAGAGAGAAATTAAGGCCAGAAAATAAAAATAAAAAAACTGTTTGTGAGAACGAAAGACCATAAATTCGTCGAGCTCAGGATCGACTCCAAGGCATGTAGAAGCTCCGTTTCTATTACATAAGTCGTTTTCTCGCCTGATTTTATCCAGCAGACATGCTATTTCTTTGGGTGCTCCAACCTGAAATTGAATAAAATATGCAGCTGAATTCGTGTTAATGGTCAAGAATAACTTAAAACTCCCATTTGAAGTGGAAGAAGATGACTCAACAATTGATCATAAGCACTGCTCAGACTAGAAAAGCAAACATAGAATTAAACAAGAAGAGAAGCCCTTGAACCATACAACTTAAAGAGTGACAGATTAGAAGGCTTAAACCTTTTGGCAATCAATATAAGCATCAAGCAACTTCGGGTATGAAGGATGAGAAGCAATTTTAGCCTTGATCAAGCTCAAACCCTGTTCATCGTGATCATCTCCAGGACATGTTTCCCTTTGAATATTAACAGACGCCACATCTGATACCACAGAACCCTGGAATCCACTTCCACCATAATCCTCGGATCCAAACACTTCTGTAAAATGATGCTGATGATCTACTAAAGAAGAAATAAGGCTATAGTATTGCTGATGGTACTCCGCCGGTATTATCAGATTCTCCGGTGACATCAACGCCTTGTCTGCGTAGTCAAACGTCGAATTAAGGCCATACATTTCATCCATTTGATCCTCTAAAATCACAAGAATTATCAAAAAGGTAACACTTTTTTCTTCTCTAACCCAACAACATTAAATTTAAGGTAGCGTATGCTGGATTTTTAGCAGAGTATGATGAAGTGAGAGAGGTGGTGGTTGTCGTGGTGAGAAGAGATGCTCAATTCTTGAGAGTGAGGCCCATTGTTTCCATTATTAATAACTCAGGTACTTCCATCATTTTCTTTTTTGAACTTCTTGTAGTAGTACTAGTATTGAGTTATTCCTCTTCTTTTAGACCATATTTTTATCTTTTCTAAATAGCCTTTATACTTTAGGCCCGTTTGAGCCACCTTATTATCTTTTAAAATGAAAAATATGATCGTCATTCATCAAATCAGTATTTAAATTCAAATTTTCTATCTCTTGTGTGGGCCCCATAACGACTATATTTTTCATTCTCATTCTACGATAATTAGCTCAAACAAGGACTTAATCTAAATTAAAGTCGATCATTCATTTTAATCACATATTTATGGGATTCAAAAAATTTTAAACTTTTATCAAAATTTACAAAAAAAAAAATCTTATTTTAACTCGCACCAAATAGGGCCATAGTAAAAAAGAAATAGTTTTTACTTTTGCTAATTAAAATGTTTTAAGGAGAGTAATGTTATTATGGTGATAAATTATTGATAATGTAGCAACATGTTATCCTCACACTCTCCTTTCCCTTTCTATCATATAAATTTAATTTTCAATCTCATTATTCCACATAGGTTGTCACATCATCGATGATTTATCATCATCATGATAAATAGCATTATTCTTTTAAGAATTGTTTGAGCCCTATACTCAAAAAATTATTTTTCTCCAAACTCAATTTCAATCGCACATTCTTCAATTAAATTATTTTACACCTAATCTAAAAACTTTTTACTTTTAAACCACGTATTATCCAAAAAAATCACTATTATAAAATCTATTTTTTTCCAAAACAAAAAAAAATGCGGCTCAAACAAGGGCTATGTTGAATGAGTTTATTGTACATGATGATCCTTTTTCAGTAGCTGATGGGGTTTATCAAAAATTGATCCTTAGTTAATTCAATTACGTCTCATCCGATAAGGCTCCAAACACAGACCACGTGGCAAACAATTAACAAATAATATTAAGTGCGCATTTCACATCACTATTCTACCTGGCCTAGAACCCCCATATAGAGGTTGAACCCCCCCCATGTGACCCCATGGACAAGATGAGGCTCTTTAATAGTCAAAGTGATATAATCCGTTAAACCTCCATGGACGAGGCGATGCGAAGTGCTGCAACACCAATTTGAGACGAATGGCCTCTAAGCGTATGAAGCACGTTTTCTAAAAGATCTTATATGATTGATTAACATGACCTCTCAGCCACTTTACCAAGTCAACTTTTCAACTCTACTACTTACATGTCTGCCCCAGGCCATAAGGTAGCTTATGGTCAATAATATTAAATGCGTTTGAGTTTAAGATTGATAGAATGATGCCTATGACAAAGCGCATCAGCCATTAAGATGAGGCTATGTCTTTCTTCAAACATCGGTTATCGTTCCATCTCTTCTACAATAATAGTTGACTTGACCGTTGAAGTACTCGAAACCGCCTCTCCCACCACCGAAGAAGGTCACATGTTCTAACGATTTATCCAAGTGTGCAAGAAGAATGCTACATGAAATCGAGATCTGGTGACCACATTACCCTATAAAATCGAGATCAACAAAGACAGTTGTAATTAATCAGAATCAAGTTAAATCGACCCCAAAGCTATAAAAGACAAATCAGATATGCATGACCACTTTGAAGATGAATAGTCTATTTGATCATCTTATATATGGAGCAATAGTCACGGCGCAATAGCCCCCCAAGGCACATCCCAATTGGCAAAGGACGGGCTCTTAGTTGTTGGCAGTTCAAAGGTCGCGGGTTCGATTCGTGGGGCTCTTGGAAGGCATGCTCTCTCCTGGAAGGCATGATTTATCCTGGAAGGTAGGAGTTCTCCTGGAAGGCAAGGTGCAACATGTGTTGACTCGCTCGGCACTTTGGCAGATCAGTGGAGGGGCTCGTGGACCCTGGCCAGTTTGGGGCACATCCCGCGTTTTACCTGATCTGCGTCTTGAGGGGCCAAGGTGTAGACCCCGGGATTATTCGTCGAAAGTGGACATCTGGGTATCCAAAAAAAAAAATAGTCACGGCGCTACATTGTTCAGGTTGATCACTCAATTTTACTTAAATATGAGGTCATGTAATAAGGATGGCAAAAAAATCAATTCCATTCGATACACGCAGGATCCTGCTCCGATTTGAGTAGAGATTACCAGCCTAATCGTGTAAAAGGAACGGGGCTGAGTCATTATCCCAAAACGAGTAAGGAACGGGTACGGAAAACATAATCCCCCCCCGCTATTCATCCATGTTGAAGTTAATTTCAAATTTAAGTTTTTTATCAAATAAAAATAAAAGATCTATTTTTAACAAATTAAAAAAAAAAATATTTACTAACTAAAGACATAAAAAAATGAACAATAGATGGGGCAGGGGGCTTGTCCCATCCCACTTTAATTGAGTATGGAGACGAGACAGAGTGACAAAAATATCAGACGAGATAGAGGTGGAAATTGACGGCCCGTCTCATACACGCTTCGTTGATATCCCTATAACGTAATAATAGTGAAATCTAGACAAATTGGACCAACCCAAAAATATAAAGGTAAATCAAACTGACCTTTAAACTTGGTTCAAGACATCGATATTCCACAAAACTATTGGGAACCAAATTATTGAGAAACAGTATTTAATTTGAACCTAATTCAAGGAAAAAATAAATAAATAAAAATGTCGCTCTCGCCTCCAAACTTTTCCTACCTTTTTTTCGTCCTTAAATTAAGGATAAAAGCGACAGTTCCACACATGACAATTAGTTATTTTCACATGAATAGTGGGAAACAGATATATTGACATGCATAGAAGCTTTCTAAGGCAAACAATTTAAAGTTTGACAATTCCCCCCTTAAATGGTTAGAAATGGAAGTAACTCCCTTGTGTGTAATAAAAATTGAGTTTGAATTCAAGTCTATTCAAGTTTATCACATTCTCAAAATAAAATTTTACAATTATTATCCAAACTTTCGGCAAAATATTTTTACTCTTCACTTATAAATTATAGTTCTATCATCTTTTTCATCTCCCCAATAACGACCATTCCTTCTCTCACCTTACACAGAATGAGACTTTGACAGGTCTCCGATAGATGCATCCACAAAGGCCTAGCAGTATAGGTACATCTATAGTGTTCCTAAACTCACTTGCAATGCATAACGAAACAAGAAAGGTTGAGGTCGGGAATAGAATTGTCGCAAGAAAAAGTAGCATAACGAATATTAAAATTGTACCGAATAATTATGTTAAATATTGAATTAGTAAAATTATTCGAAGATTTAGAAGTATAATCAAAGTCCTAACAAGATTATCTAATTAGGGATTACTTGGTAATTAAATCTGAAAGAGTGAAAGAGACGAGGGTTTAGCATATGCCAAAAAAAAATTAAAATTAAAATTGAATTGAAGAATTAAATACAGTAATTTCAAACGAGTTAGAAGAAGTTGCAACATAAAGTTATTCTACTTGAGATTATTTAAATATATTAAGTGATCTGCATGAATTTGGTATAATATGCTGTCTGTAAAGGAAAAATTCTCTTTCGCATAAAATTAGAATAAGAAGAATACTCTCTTTAAATTAACGGGAAAGTGCCCTTTCCAATAAAACTAAAGCTCTGATAGGTTATATCAAACAGCCTACTTGTAGAAAAAATAATTTCTCTTGGGTCTTTGATAAAAAAATTTGTGTTTTAAATTATGAATATAAATGTTAGAAATTCGAGAAGGTGATATGGCGCGACATGAAGTATAAATCGCACAAACTAATAAACAAGAATAAGATTTAAAAGAAAATAAATAAGAAGATGAAATTGTCAAAGGAACTGAATATCTTATTAATCTAAAATAACAACCAATGGAGAGAAAATACTTCTGCCTTTTCTCATATCTAAACTGAATGAAGAGTTTACTATTTATAGGAAACATGTCCAAACCCTAGAATTAACCTAAAATATGAAAACTATGATAAAAATCGCGTAAAATCGAAAAAGAGCGAAAAAAATTTGCAGCCCGTCGCTCAAGCGAGAAGAGGGCCACAGCATGTCGCTCGAACGACAGCTCATCAACAGGCAGGCGATAAACTCTCTGTTCCAATTTTGCTCCTATCGCTCGAGCTATAAGCGGGCGTCCGTCCAGCACCGTCAATTCGCATTTTTCCTTTTGGGACCGTATTTTGTCATCTTCAAACCCAATACTCCACAACGCAAAGCCCTAGACCCAATTTGGACCGAAATTGGGTTACAAAACCTAATAATCTCCACATTGACACAAATTCCGATGCAACGAACGAAATTCCAAAATTTCTCCACCTGGAAAAATAAGTCCGACTGCATCGAAAACACACTGACCTCTTCAACCTGAACCAAACCTCTCCAACACTCGAAAATATTTTTCCTCTTCCACCATATCCAAACACGGATACTAATGAACCCAACCCCCGGTTCCCAAAATTCACAATGAATTCAAAATTTACCAAATAGGGTCGAAGCACACCCTGTAGCAGAATCACTACTAAATACTTTAACTGGAGGCCCCTGGCTAGACACGTCACCTTCAACAACTCCAAAAGCATGTACATTCATATCAGCATCCCTGTACTTATTTCCAATGGGTATCTCCTTAGCCGTTGAATACAATGGAACCGCAGACTATGGTGGCAAAGCGGAATTACCTATATCCCTCAAACTCGACAGAGTAGTATTCTCTAAAATAGATCCAGAGCCAACTCCCAACGGTACTGTACTAAACTGTATATCCACAACGGTACCAAACACGTGCTGATGTCTCTTCACTGATTCTTCCCACCCCTCCAATACAACACGGACACTTTTCTAGACCTTCAAGACTCCATCTGCTCCAGAGAACGTGTACCCTCTAGAATCCAGGGTACTCAGCGAAATGATGTTCTTCTTTAAGTCTGGAACATGTCGAACATGACCAAGTGTTATAATTGTTCCATCCAAAAACTTCAATCTGACTCTCCCAATACCAGCTACCAGACAAGATTCGTTGTTTCTTATGACAACGACACCTTGCGTTACCGTTTCATATGATTCAAACAAATCTCGATTGGGACTCATATGAAACGCACAAGCTGTATCCAAACTCCACTCCTCTTCAGCACGCAGAAATCATGAAAAGATCTCCCTCACTTACAAAGTTCTCTGTGATGTCTGCTTCACCTGAAGTCTATGATTGTTTTCCACGATTTGCAGTTGAATTATACTTACCCTGTAACATCTCGTAATCCCTTTTGATGTGTCATTTCTTCTTGCAGTAAAAACAGACCCTATTGCTGAAATCTACCATCACCTTGCCCCTTCGCCGATCATCATAAACCACAAGAGCTTCCTCATCTCTAGAACCAGTTCCAACCAGATGCCTTATCTTCTCCTTTGAGAACAAGGCATCATACACGTCTTCAATGGTGAGTGTGTCATGACTGTACAGAATCGTGTCCCTAAACGATGAAAACGAACCAGGCAGCGAGTACAACCGGATTAAGGCCAAGTCCTCTTCATCATATTTTACCTCTAACGTTTCCAGATCATGGACGATCTCCTTAAACACAAATGATCTTCAAGTGACTGGCCTTCTGCCATGCGATGAGAATAAAGCATATACTTCAGATGCAATTTGTTGGTCAAACTTTTGATCATGCGCAATTGCTCCAATTTCAACCACAATGCAGCTGTTATCTTCTCCTTCAAGACATCCTGAAGAATGTTGTTAGATAGATGTAGATGAATCTGCGAAAGTGCATTGCGATCCTTCCGTTGCTTCTCCTCTGTTGTTTAAGTTGTGGGCATCCTATCAAATCCCAACAAAGCATCATCCAAATCCATCTGCGCCAATATAGCTCTCATCTTCATTTGCCACAACGAAAATCTTGTACTGCGATCCAACAGCGAAATATCATACTTCATGGTAGCCATCGATAACAAAAAAAACCTTAAACAATCAAATTCTTGCTCTGCTGAACTTCTGAACCTCGGCTCTTATACCACTTGTTAGGAATTCGAGGAAGGGATATGACGCGATATGAAGTATAGATCGCACAAACTAATAACTAAGAACAAGATTTAAAGAAAATAAACAAGAAGATAAAATTGGCAGAGGAACCGAATATCT
>CAIGRT010219346.1:0-10286 GCA_903798405.1 Fraxinus platypoda | reverse complement strand
TTATTTTTTTTTCAATTTTTTTTATTTTTTATTTTTTTTATTTTTGGCAATTGGAACAAATTCTAGACATAATAGTAGAAAACATTATCACTTTAATGGACAATTTTCATAAAAAATAAAGTCAAACGAACACCAAAAAATAGAAAATTCAACATTTTTCAGGTGAAAAATTATACAAATCAAACACAATTAATTGACAATTCTCAGTAAAACAAGTTTTAGGCAATTCAATTCTCTACAATTCATTTTCTTTCTACCCAAATTCCATCTTTGAATCAAACGGACCCTTTAAAAATTATATCAATTGTAAAAGAGAGGCACGACCTTTTTCCGCCTTGGAGCACTTTAGACTATCAACATAAAGTAATTTGTCTTTTTCCCCGCCTAGGCGCTAGGCAAGAGTTTTCTTCTAGCTTTGAGCCTAGATACTATTATAAATTCATGAAAAATAGGGTCAACCTCAGCCAACCTCGAAAAATTTGGGGACATAGGCTTCCTTCACATTAGGCCTTTTATATACACAGTTTATTTATATATAAATATATTTTAACATTAATATTATGGGACCCCCATCTATACGTGATTATAGACATCTATACCGCATATAGTCAAGGTTGGATCTGTATAAAAATACGAAGGTCAACCACAATGAAAAACATAATTGTCTCGTTTACATGCATATATATAATAGAGACCTCTCAGGGCCTCACCCATTCATCATCTTTCATAACGTCTTCTATGATGTCTAACTTGAAAGATAGCTCCAAGTGAGGTGTTTTTAAGGAAAATGAGAACATTAAAAGATGGTTGGCTTACTTCTTTGAATGCAACAATTTGCGATGTATTGGAGGATATCCTAATGGAACAACAAATTGATTTACCACAGCACATCAAATTTTTATATTAATTTAATATGCCACATTATGTAATGTAAACGAAACAAATTATCAAAAAATAATGTAATCAAATATATCAATCTTCTTTCACAATTAAATCTGTCACGAATCAGGTCATTATCATATTGTTTTACAAATGGTGGGATAACCTCTTGATTTTGTATTTGCTGATAATTTTTAGCAGCTCAGGTAATGATTTTTCCATCATTTCAATATAAGAAATATTGAAGTTGTTGTATGTAGCATCTTGTTAAACTAATAAATAATAAAACAAATAAATGTAAGAAAAAAAAATATATATTTAAAGGTGTTTCTATTTAGAAAAAATATAATGAAATTGTATAATATACTAAAATTAACAAAACTAGACGTGTGTAAAATCTTGGGATTTTCTAAATTACTGAGCAAAAAGAAAGATGATTTTATTTTTCTAGGAACATTGTGCGATATTTAAAATAATTTTTAGGGACATGGTGTTACCGTTTAGAATAAGTTAATTAACGATAAAAGTAGAAATAAGTAATTTGATGTTACAATTTAATATAAGTAGATTGAGATGCTAAAAGTGACATATTATGGATAAGTGGATAAATATTAATAATCTTATACATAATATAGACAAACATGATAATACCAAACACAATTACAAAATAAGATATCTTCTAAGTTCATAAATCATTTTGGTTAAGCTAGTAGCTGATGAAAAATAATTTAGTACCTAACTTTCGATACATAGACTACCAAGATAATAAAGTTACTAACTTTTCACAGCAAGATTTAATTATTTATAGATAAATAAAATAGTAAAAATACTGCCAGCGACGTGAGCCACAATGGGGTTGTCATGTGGCACGAGCAGTGTTGACCAGGCTTGCTTATAGGTGTTGATCCCTTGAACTCTGATTTTGACTGTTTATCACTATATAAAGTCTAGTTTAACCTCGTAAATAGTTTACAACATGTGAGAAGTATAATGATGAATATGTGTGACAGGCAAAATACAAGGTGAGTGTTGGTTCTTCAACCTTAGTAGCCTGGGATAAATTGTTTCTCACTTTTGTCGTTGATTCTCATGGACGCGAAGATAAGCTAGAAAAAAGAGTTTTTCAAATTCACACATCTATCTCGAAAAATTCATTGTTGCACTACTTATCAAAGATATATCATAGTATGCATAATGTGAAGGGTCGTTCATTAGTTTCGGGAACTCTATTAGACCTTGTTTGAGCCCCATTTTATCAAAAAATCAATTTTTTCAAAACTCATTTTTCAACCGCACATTCTCCAATAAAATAATTTTACACGTAAATCGAAAATTTTCTTTATTTTTTAACCACACATTCTCCAAAAATCACTATTTAAAAATACATTTTTTCCCCTTCAAAATGGGGCTCAAACAAGTGCTCAATTAGTAACCAAATTGTTATGGGAAGTTTCGTTCATTAATTTTGGAACTCTCTTAATTTGTGACAAAACTGCTATATTGAAAGGTGTTAGTTTTGAGAACCATTTTTAGAAAAAATAAGCGGAAGCAAAAAAAAAATCTTTTAATTAAACATATTAAGTTAATTAACATGTCATTAAGGAAGAGATGAAAATAATACCGCCGATTGCCAATAATGTAAATCTTGAACTCCTTAAAATCGTCAATCTCCCAAAAGCTACACAATTCTTTCTCGATGTATCTCCGATTACGGGGACGAACGAGTGGACGTTTCGAAATTGGGTTTGATTCACACACTTACTTTATGGTTTACTTCGTATTCTCGACACATGAGATAAAGTGACAAGAAAAGAAACAGCTCTCAGAAAAGCATTACACGTAAATTTATGTGTGTTCTTTTCTGAGTATTTGATGAGTCCTATTTATAGTTGAAAAATGTAGCTTTATTTTAATTTTTTTAATTAACAATTTAATTAAAAATCAAAATCACACATATCACTAGGATAAGGTGGCACCATTTTACTGGGATAGAAAATTTCTCTTCCACATAAATTAATTCAAATAATTAACTTTTAATCATTTACCATTATTCACATGTGATTGAATTTAAATGGACACTCTATGTTGCAGATAATAATGTGATCATTATCACACTGTATGATTAACTTTTAATTATTTATCATTATTCACATGTGATTGAATTTAAATGGCCACTTCATGTTACAGATAATAGTGTGATCATTATTACGCTGTATAATTTTAAATTAATTTAAATAATTATATTATGTAAAATAAAATTAATTCAAATAATTAAAGTGTGAAAATCAATTCAAAATTCATAACTCTAAATTATAATTAATCTAACCCAGCCAAAATAATGTTAAATTAATTTAAATAATTATATTATGCAAAATAAAATTAATTCAAATAATTAAAGTGTGAAAATCAATTCAAAATTCATAACTCTAAATTATAATTAATCTAACCCAGCCAAAATAATGTCCAATTTTAACGGAGAAGAAACTATGGACATTATAATTTTAGGCTTCAATAATAATGACAATTAATTAACACTTTAATTAATATGTCAAAATTATTAATCTCAAATTATTCCATTAAAATTTTGGAATTGCACTCTTAAAATTATAACTCAAATTATATTCTAGAGATTTAAACTGTCCATTGATATAGTCATTTCGTATTCCTCCATAAACGGTTCATAATTGAAGTTAAGTATTTATCCATAAACCTCTTTAATTATATCTTTTTCCATAAGTCCTATTGATCCTCTAATGAATAATATATTTTATGATCTAATCATAAAATTGAGTGCTCTTATTATTTAAGTCCCGAATCAACACTTATGGGAACCATCTATCTATTTTTCTACAAAGGAATGGATTTCTTCTTGTATATTAATATTTCCAACTATTTATCTCATTATAGCCCCCGTTTGACAGCCATTTTGTTTAAAAATAATTTTTGGAATAGTGATTGATGGAAGATTGTGTGGTTAAAAAGTAAGGAAAATTTTTGGGTTTATGTGTAATATTATTTTATTGATAGAATGTGTGGTTGAAATGAAGAAAAAGAAAAAAAAATGAGAAATAGAATGAGAAAAAAATGGGTGTCAAACGGGAATATTTCTAACGAACCAAGAATTTGACATTATTAATTTGCGTCATTACCTAGCACATAAAAAAACACAACTTAATAAATATGAGTCTATTAATTACTCAGAATTAATATCGATCCATATATGACCATCATTGATCAAAATTGAATACTCTATGTGAAACCGGATTTTACTAGAGATTCATGATTAATCGTATTCATGTCCTATATAATCAAATTATATATAAAATGCTTTCATTCCAATAATCATATTATTAAGATAAGATTATTTCATTCAGAATGTAATGAACTGCACTAGTGATCATAATTAAAGATCGCTACTTTAATTTTAATCACGAACAAATTTAGATTATTCCACTTTAAATATTATCCTCATGTACATAAAACTTAGGTACAATATTTAAGTTACATATAAACAATCAAGAGATTTTTGATATTTATAAAACATCTAATCATGCATGCAAAAGATCTTGAAATAATTTCACAAATATCATTGAAATGTTTATAACTCATTTATTAATGGGCATATATCCCAACAAAAGATTCCTATGAGCTATATCCGTTTGGTATATATATGTGGTCATGTGACACTTATACTAGCTCTTTTACTAAGCTTTGAGAGTGTTTCGACTTGTTTTCTTATTGAATTGTGTGTTATTTTTGTAGTGAAAGAAAGCATAATGTGACATAGCCCATTTGTGCATAGCATGTGAGGAAACTAGAGTTCCAAGTTTGATGTAGAGATTTTCAATACGTATGTAATATACCATTGAAAAAAATTATCGAATAAGGAGTCCAATGCATTTTACGGATCTTGATTGGAGTTTCATGTCAAAAGGAATGCTTGCTTTCGTTGGAGCCGTCTAGAGCGAAAATATTGGCTCTCGAGCAGTACCTTTGTTGACTGTCACGGGGGTTCTGTTCTTTTTCAGATGATTAGGGCTATTTTGTCTACTTTTGACATGAACATTAAGCCCTAAACCGAAGCCTAGATATATAAGAACTTACCGAAATTACAGGATGAGAGACTTGGAGTAAAAATACAGACTTCCCTCTTGGATTTGCATAAAAATCGAGCGTCTTGGGTTCAAAGAAGGAAGAAGAAGATAATCGAAGATTTTTTGAAGAGATTCAAAAGTCCAGGATTATCTTCTATTTCTCCTATTATTCTACACTAGGAGATTTCGCTTTATTTTATTATGTGTTTTTGTAATTTGAATGTGCACGAGAATTTTCCTATAGCTGAACGATGTAAATCTAATTTTGAAGATTTAGTTCTATGATTTTATTTTGGACTCAGCTCTTAATTACTTGTTATTGTTTTAATCACTTTTCTAATATTTGGCCATTATAGGATTGTTTGAGAACTATACTGATATAGAGATGTAAAATATGTGTTTAGCTTTTTTAACATACAACATAATTATCAAGAGGGAATACATATATACCACTACGATCCATGCAATTGCTATTTGATGTTTGCTTGTCCTAAATATTGTCCTTTATATTCACGATTCTCATAGAGATGCAAGAAATCCATACATAGTAACATGTTCGACTCTATTCGAGGGAGATTGTCGGACAATTTAGGAACATTGAATCATTGATAGTCAATACAATTAAATATTGTCAATTACGTGATTATATAATTCATGTGAAAGGTTGGTGAAGTCGGAGGCTTAGTCTTTTATCATATTCATATTTTGTGTCAATATAGAAACTGCTTGAAGCAATTCCAGAAACGAAACAGTCTAAATAGAAAATTCCCCGTAAAAAAATAATTGCTTCGGAAATTTCATTAGATTTCAATCTACAAAGGCAATGATTTATGAAAGGCGCGTTTTGTGTGCTGTTTTCAAACTCTTTTCAATTTTCAATATTTCATTTTTACAAAACATCTAAAACATATACGGTCTGATATTTTTCAAAAAGCCTTCCCGAAAACAAAGTTAAATTTATAGCATAAAACTTGAAGCACATTTTGACACGTTTTGAATGTTTTCTTGAAAACTCTCGGAACACTCAAAATATAAAAAACAAGAGTAAGATTCTACTTAAATAAAATTCTAAAAATTGAAAAAAAAAACAAAAATCTAAAAATAAAATTAAAATTAAAAAAAACAACTCAAAAAATTCAAGAGAAATAAAAATTTGATATATCAAAAATAAAATTTTAAAAAAATAATAAAATTATAAAAAATACAATTATATAAATTCAAGAAAAAAAATTTCAAACTCTTAATGGTTATTTACCTAAAATTTCTAATAAAAATATGATTAAATGAGCATGGATAAAAATTCTGAGTTAAAGTCGTTAATTTTTATTTTTGGTCAACTTAATTTATTATTTATTTTTATTTTACTTTTGAAGCGGGAAAAAATATTGTAAGATTCACTAAATTTAAAATGTATATATATTACTTGTGAATATATTAATATTAATTTGTTCTATTTTATTGAGTATTCAAATTTTATGAAATAATACATCAATAAATAATTTCTAAAAATTTCAAAACTGAAAGATGTTTACCTATTTTCTGTTTTAAGAAATTATTTCTGAGAGTGATAAACTAAATGCATTTTAACAATCTTAAACCCTCGAAACAGAAACCTAAAAATGAACTAAATACAAACAAAACGAGTCCTAAATTTCACTTTAATCGTGAAATCAAATAGGTTTTACACCTGAAGTCTGGTAAGAAAGTGCATTCTCACTTGTACATCCAATTTATACACTAGATACCTGCATTGTTGTCAAAAAATAATTGGATGAAATTATTATTTTTTTAACTGTCAAATGACAATTTGCCATGCGGCAAAGTTTATATTGAGGTGTACACCAAGCATGATTCGCTAAAAAATTACTGAGAAATTAACTGCCTTTTGCATCAAAAATCTTGAACACAAAATTTTAATAAATACGTTTGTTTATTTTATATAATTAACGTGATATTGCGAATCAACCAGCAAATAAGCTTAGAAGACTTACAATTAAGCTTTTAGATGTTCGACTTGGCTGCAATGGGCATCTGGAAGACTGACCAAGAAAAATTACAGTAACGATCGCGGAAAATTGAAAAATATATCTTTTTTTTTTTTTTTTTTCTTTTCGAACAACGATTCGTTTAGTTTTTTTCTTGATCTCTGAAGCAATGAAGAAAATCTTTCAAGTACCAAAATAGCAACGGTTTACCCCCTTCAAATTACTGAACAATAAAAATTATTCTACTGTAATTAATATGAGAAATTCGTGGGTATTTTGGATAAAATCTAAAAATAAAAATAAAAATACCTTAATTAAATTAAAGAACAGATTAATCTACTTGTTGTGAAGAGGATCTGGGCAGTTGGGTATTCTCCTTTGACTGTCAAAAAATATACCATTTTGACTGGAAACTCTGCCGTTGAAGTACCGGCGAAAAAATTCTGTTTGATTTTTGGTGGATTCCATTGTTTGGCTCAGTTTTTCCTCTAACGCTGCACGTTCTTGCAATATTCTGATAGCCCCAACTTTGATTTCAGTGTAGAACCAAATTTGCAGCAGTGAGATGATGAGCAGCGCCATAACTCTTCTTCTTCCGCCGGAAAATGACATCGCCGGAGAACCCACATAAAGATCAAGAAAACCTATAACCTTTCTTGTTTTTCCGGCGAGTTTGGACAAGTTTTGGTCTTTCCGTTGAAATTCCTACCCTTTGGCCCAATTCTATTTCCCTCTATATATATTCTCACATGCACCAGCACAGGTATTGTGAATTGACGGCTTTGTTTTTTACATTACACGCTACATGTAGAGACAGAAAGAGAGTAGTCACTCATGCAACAGAGGGACCCACTGATGGGAACATATATCAGACTAGCAGTGTTTTCATGTGGAAATGTAGTTTTGACCAAAATTGATTAAACGGAGCAATAATCTTTGAATAAAAAACCATGTTACAACATTTACCAAAGAAAAAATTACAGTAACGGTCCCTAATCTTTTACTTTTTTACAAAATTTATTCTAATCTTCAATTTGTACTAACGAATGTCCTTAATCTTTCATAAATTAGCAACCGAGGTCCAAATTGATGGATTTGACCGTTAGTTAAACAAAAAAAGTTCGACCAGTTTTTACCAAATGGAAAAGAGTAAAATAGTAACTTTACATATTTCCAAATATTAACAATTAAAATAATAAAATTAAAAACAAAAAAAAAAGAAAGAAATCTATCCCACCTCCAACCCCACCCCATGAAAAAACAAAGAGGCCGGCGGTCGGCACCCCTAAATCTAAAATTAAAATAAAAAACCACTACCATCCACCCTCCTCCTCCTTTCCCACTCCTGCTCGGACCGGTGGTCGCCCAAAGACAATAGCTTCAACTTTGAAAACGTGATATTTTGGACTGTATCAAAAAAGGTAATAAAATCCCAAAAGTGAAACAAAAAATGTCAAAAATTAAGAATTTTTTGGAGTTCTTTGAAAGTGACTTGAAGTCAGAGCATTTATTTTTATCCTTCGTTTTTTATTTTTTTTCAAGTGTTAGTTTTCGAATTTTTTATATTGTTAAGGCTTAAGAATGTGGAGAGTTGCGAGGTTTGCAGAGCCTAGTCACGACGACGGTTCTCGATAGCGATTCGTGGACCTTGTATTGTGCACAAACGTGCAGCTGATATTCTCCATGGTTTTACTCGACGATTCTGCAATTACTCCTCATTTGTCGGTTAGTTATCTATTTATTATTCTACGAATATTTGGTTGGTGGTGAATTTTCAATTGTTTTTTGGAGAGAATTTTTTAGTTTTCATAACAATTTTGTGGCTGATTAATGAGCTGGAAGGTTGATAAATGTGAAAATTTAGAGCTATAATGAGGGAGATGAAGTGAACGACAGTGAGGAATTTGAGAGTTTGAGAAAGGTGGAGATGAAATGAACGGTGGTGGCATGGCCGACGATGAGTAGCGGGATGGGTTTTCCCCATTTTTAGGGTGGGAAGAAATAGATACGAAGAGGCTGTTTTATTTATTTATTTTCTATATTAAAATTGAAAAGTTACTATTTTACCCTTTTAAAATTTGGTCAAAATCAATTTTTCTGATCAACTAATGGTCAAATGAATAGTTTCCATCCATTTGGACCACAGCTTCTAATTTATGAAAAGTTAGGGACTTTCGTTGATACAAACTGAAAGTTACGATAAAGTTCTGCAAAAAAGTAAAAGATTAGGTACCGCTACTACAATTTTTCCTTGACCAAATTATGTCCCTAGTGCTACGTTGTGGGATGTTAATATGGGGAAACACAAAATCTAAAAGTTAATTTTTTTTTTATTTTTTATTATAGCTTCTATTTAAACATGCATTTATTTAATTTATGTATATTACAATAGTTTTGTTTATATTGTTCAGTGGGATGGGATCTTATTTCACTATATGCAATCATCATTTGAGCAAGTAAAATTTTGATTTCTCTTATTTGACAAAATCATCAGTAAATGCCAAATTGTATCACATGGTAGGACATAACTAATAATTAATTAAGACGTTCGAAATAATAAGCTATTATCATTGACCAATCATTTTTATTTTTACTTCTTTTCCCTTTAGCACTAGCTTGAAGAGTGGTACTTCAAATTGATGATGTCGGATGGAGGCTGGTAGATTCTTCTTGCGGTGTCTATAAAGAATTCTCTAACGAATGAATATATCGAAAATGTATGCATAATCACAGCCCTGATTTTATCACATCAACTGTGGAAATTTTTGACATATGTTTGTGCAAACTCGTCTGTTTGGGTGAACTTTGAGAATTGTTAAAATTGTTTTTTAAATAATAATATTATGTACATATTTCGATGCCATTTTTATACTTAGCTCTTATTTGGTGCAGTTTTTTACAAAATATATTTTCAAGAAACCTACAACATACAAATCCTTAATACTTGCCAGCTGTCGTGTGCCATGTCACTATGTGCACTGCATAAGGCTTATAAATGGGCCATCATTATTTTCCAAATTTAGAAAGTGAAAGTTTGAAGCATTTCAAATTTGCCGTCCAAAATTTAAGGTGAGAATGTTCTATAATCAGAAATAAGGTATTGAACTAATAATTAAATATTTAGTATTTTAATTGCAGCTACTAATTAAATATTAAGTGTGTTAAATATATAAAGCGCATTTCTTTAAATATCGTAATTCAAATTACTTATTATATTATCTTTCATTATTTTCCAAATCCCTTATCTCTCAAACTCCTCCCTAGGGATAACAACGGGGCAGGGAGGGGTCCTTGCCCCATTTACTAACCGTTTAAATTTTTTTTTTTT
>CAIGRT010219291.1:0-15970 GCA_903798405.1 Fraxinus platypoda | reverse complement strand
TATTTAATTTCACCGCATTCATCACAAAATTTTATTTTCATACATTTATAATTTTTTTAAAAAAATTGTACACGTAACAAGTTGTTCGTGTACAATTTTTAACTCCACCTACTTGAAATTTAAGTAATTGGACCTAAGCCCGAATAAAGGATGAGAATTTTATCTTAAAAAAATGCAAGTATCAAAAAAAGAGGAGCTCGAGGGCCAAGCCGAGCTTGTCCCTCAAGGAAAAAGCCGAGCATAAACAAGCCACAAGCCAAGCTTGTAGGTAATAGGGCTAAACCGGCTCGGCTCGGCCCATTGACACCTCTAAATATGATTAGTCGTGACTTTTCAAATGTAAAGGGTTCATATTGAATATACGTGAATTTTCAGATTGTGGGAGTCATCTGAAAATGTGCAAAATTAAAATTCATGACTTTTTGATAGAGAGCGATCTAGACTATTAGATCATGACATAATTTGAAAAACTATGATTTAATTATCTAGATTAATTTATACCAAAATTTGCATCTTCATAAAATACACATTGAATCTATAAATTGAATAAATTTCATTCCAGTTTATTCACTTCAAATCAATTTCAATAATTGATCTCTAATTCCTTCTTTCTCCGAACTCTGTTAAAATAATTCTAAATTATTTTTCATTTCTTGTTCGATATTTTGTATCCTATATCATCCGGTCTAGGAGAGTTTAGCCAAACTTTGGTTTGCCTGATAAAATTAATATTATGATATATTAATTTTGAAAAATGAATTGTTTCTTGTGAGACGGCTTATTAGCGCTAGTACAAGGGTTAAATATTTTTTAAGGAGATTTGCAATCATATAACTCGCTTCATTTTATCTCCTTCGAATCTTTAAGTATTTTCATGTGCATATCTTGGTTTCAGTTAGCCGAAACTATATCCGATACTTTGTACAACAAGTCACGATTATATCGTGTCTACATGCATACATATAATTATGCACCAATTTGTTCAACGATCATAAGACTGATGTTTGTGCATTCTATATTCTAATTTTCTATTTAGAATCTGAAATGTTATATTTCAAATGTATTCCGGGTTTGATTATATTATTTTCGTTATGTTTAATGTTGAAGTTATTTCTACATGAATCAATGACTAAATTCTATTTTTGAATGTAGCATCCCGTTTTCGAAATTGATCAAAATTTGAAATTCTGTTATCATAATTCATTTTCGTATTGGCATTAAACTTCGTGTTGCAATAACTAAAAATTTATGAAGAAATTAAAATTGCATTCTGTGTACAAAAGTTGTTCACGTATTACATGTATATTGTAAAACTTAGTGCATATTTGATAATGAGTCGGGGAAAATTCATAGGTTCGATTCCTCATGGATGCACTTGGAAGGTTCATTTAAGTCACTGCTTATAGAGCATTCCGCTTTGGGTTTGGAGCAAGTGACACGAGCTATGTTTACCTTGAGTGTTGCTTTCAGTGCATATAAATAGTCAATTGTATGTACATTGGAGACTTCAAGTTCATGCATGCATTCTTTGAATGCATTTAGTTTGCATGCAATTGGTGTTAGTTGTTAAAATATTGGATTCGATTATCTTGTTGGTGATAATTTGTGCATTATTTAAGTTATAATTAGGATGCAAATCTTAATTATTGCACATGTAAAATGTTCTATTTAGTTACTTGAGAATCATGACAGCGCGTGTACAACCATTTTTCCATACAGCACTTGGAAATTGGCAATATTTGCCATTACCCTAACCATTATGTCCATTTATATATAATGGCGTGACCTTTTAGCAATCTGCCTTTGTCGAAAAGTTGGTCTTAATTGAGTGCTTGATAGTGTTTTATGTTTTAATCACTTAATATGCTAAATGTCTTCGATAATTGCTTTAATGTGTTTATTTAAAAATGAAAAGACATGTACGATAATGCTCAATTTTCCCTACAATTATCTTATTTGTGATAGTTATGTGAACTTTTCATGGATTGCAGTATACCAATTCAGGTGGAAAAGAGGAAATTTCATGGACTTTGAAACAAAAAGGAGTGGCTATTCACCTACTATGGATTTGTATTTCTATTTGCAAATTCTTGAGTGAGAGTACTGTTACGCCTTGAAAAACTAGGACCCACACATGGGCTCAATTAACCTACGTGGCGAACGGCTCGGGGGGCCCACACCTCATACATTGACATGGGACGACCTACCTATACGCAGGTGAACCACTTCAAGTGTGAACGACCCGCTTTCCCCTACATAGAAGACCTGGACTGACCCCGTTACATAGACCCCATTGCAAGAGCCGGTCTAGGACGAGGCGGTGACGAGATCTTGAATAGATCTCGTGCCATGTGATTGACAAGGCAACTTCTGCCACCGCCACCACCATCCTATTTGGTCAAGTCTAAAGTTCAAGCTAGGCCTTATGCATACAAAAATGGTCTTAACATTTACGGCTATGATTGCATTCGTTCGGATGAGGCCACGTATACTATCATCCAACGGACTCCATTCATTTTGCCCAAGTATAAAAGCTCACACTCAGTGCTATTCAAAGGTAATGAAAGTTTAGACTCTCAAAGCTATATCATTGCTTCACACGCATTTTACTCTTCCACCCCAAAGCCGACCCCCATTTTACATCGGAGGCTCACGTTTAAAGCTCTCTCACACTTAAAATTATTTCTCCGACTGACTTGACCTTCAGAGTGTGGGTGGCCAACTCCATCCCTTCAGGAGAAGGCCACGTGTAACTAAAGGTTTGTCCAAGAGTGCAGAAATCCATCTTGGTGGACGTGAGAGGTCTTGGGATCTGTTGACCACATCATTGGTACGCTTTTTGGGGTCAACAACGTGGCGCCGTATATGGAAAACTCAACACTATAACCACAAACATCGTTGTGGTAAAAGTCATCTGAAGCAGAACCTTGAAGAAAGGCTTGGTTCTTAAAGAAAGAACCACTGTGAAGAGAAAGCACCTAAAGTGCCTACTTTTAGCTTGAAGCAAAATGCACGTTATAAGTTCTAGCTACTACAGATCGCAAGATAGAAGTAGACAACAGGAGGCTTCAGAAGAAGAGGTCCTCCAAACAAATGTGAACATGCGTTGCCCCCACCACCGACACAGGCGAGGCGGTACCATAGCACGCTTGGCCAGGGAAGTAAGAGAGAATGCTGCAAATATGAGAAACATGGCCCAGCAAAATGCGACCATGCAGTAGCTACTCATGCAAATGTACCAACAGGTAGGATACTAAATACCTCAGCAGGGAGTGTTGCACCAAGAAGGCGAAGAGAATGACACAGCAGCCTACCCCTAAATGCACAGGAAGGAGTCAGCCCAGTAGAGAGGGAGATAGAGATGGACACTTCCACCAATTATGATACTAGCCGACCTGGTGGTAACATACCACATGAGGGAAACTTTTTCTCAAAATATGCTCAAGAACGCAAACCATAAAGATCAACAGTGTGTTCAATCGAATTAGACTATCAAGGCCTAGAAATAGGTCCCACCAGCTACTTCCCGTCCAAGAATATGAACTTCAGGAGGTTCCCCTTCATCCATCTAGAAATAGGCGAGACAGAAAAGACGAGACGAACTTGAGGAATCAAGTGAAAACGTCGCGACCCCCTCGTTTCCAAGCAGATGAAGATGATTCCGATGATCCATGCAGGTCCTTTGAGTTAGATGACGATGATGATGACGAAAGCTTGCCCTTCTCCCAAGAGTTGAGAAGCACCCCAGTTCCAAACCACTTCGTGCCACCAAAGATACCGAAATACGAAGGAAATGGTGATCTAGCGAAGCACCTCAACAACTACAAGACCCATATGTCTTTACGAGGGGCCTCGCTAGTGCTAAAGTGTAGAACTTTCCATTTTGCATTAGCTGGGACTGTAGAAATTTGGTACAGTATTATGAGTTGGCTAAACCTCAAAAAGGCCTTTTTGAACTAGTACTTGTCTAGCAAAGAAGGGAAAGCTGCCATCCAAAGACTGCAAGACATGAAGTAGCAAACAGGTGAAACTTTGAAAAGCTACTTGGCTCGTTTCATGGACGTGGTTACGGATAGAGCGACCCTTTCTGCTCTAAAAGGAGGTCTCAACATGAACACCCTATTTGGGAGGGATGTGCAAAACAAGAATCCTACTTCTTATGATACCTTGGTGGAAATGATGAGAAGCGAGATTGTTAACGAGGAGCTGATGGATCACCGCAATCGAACTTCATTGGGACTCCCACCGTCTCATAGACAGCGACGAGGTCCTGTATCATACTTGGTAAACCAGCAATGGACCCAAGCGGGACATACAATCGCCCCCATCTCAGGCCAAGCGTTAGCCACTGCCACGCTAAATGCAGTGCCATCTTGGCATATGAAGAGGTCGGATCTAAGGTTCAAAGACAGTTGAATCAATCGAGGGGAAGAAACATGAAGCCTAGAGACAGGCAACACTGCACCTACCATCGAACCAATGGCTACAGCACTGAGAAGTGCTTGTCAAGGCCATATCATAAAGAGCCAACAAGCTTCTGTTTTGAGAGAAGAAATACCCATCGGGTATAAAGGAACGCGCCACAGCTTTGGCATGAGAAGGAGCCTAGACATGATTAGGCGATGCAACATCGTAGAAATGAATCGCCTCGGTGGGAGCACGATGAGAAAAGGAATAGGCTAAGAGGTGGACAAAGGCCCATGAGAGAACCCCCAGCCAATGCAGATAATGTTCCCATTCGAAAAATTGACACCATTATTGATGGTCCACATGTAGGAGGAGAGTCCAGAAATGCTCAGAGAAATTACGCAAGGGAAGCAAAGGATCCTCACATGATGAGCTACTTAGTCAATAATACCGCCCGTGGAGTTAGAATATCCCACCAATAACATTTTCACAAGAAGACACCATTGGGGTTCATTACCCTCATTGCGATGCTTTGGTGGGACGATCTGTCGTGGCCAGGAATGGGGTCAAGCGTATGTTGGTAGACAATGGGAGTTTAGTTGATATTATTTTTGGAACCACCTTTGCCAAAAGGATGGTAGATCATGGGTTCATCCCCATGACCGTCCCCTTATATGGTTTCACTGGTGACATCATCGTTCCTAGGGGAAGGATCATACTAGTAGTGAAAATGGGAGAACCCCCACTTATGGCTCATCACTTCATGAAATTCCTCATTCTAATCACCGATCTGCTTACCACGGAGTGTTGGGGCAACCCGCTTTGAAAGAACTTGGGGCTGTTACGTCCATACACCACCTGTGTATGAAATTTCCCACTGAAAGATGAATTGCTACAATATGAGAAGACCAAATGGGCTCGAGGGAATGCTAACTTAGCCCCTTTAGAAAATTC
This sequence comes from Fraxinus platypoda, assembly GCA_903798405.1. Taxonomy (NCBI): domain Eukaryota; kingdom Viridiplantae; phylum Streptophyta; class Magnoliopsida; order Lamiales; family Oleaceae; genus Fraxinus; species Fraxinus platypoda. The sequence continues at coordinate 10,609 of CAIGRT010219291.1, read as the reverse complement.
AAACCTCGCAGTGTAAATATAGTCTTATTGGATGCTGAAATGGTTGACACACCTGAAGAAGGTCCTACCCCTAAACAAGGGGGAGAAGTCAACATGATAGATGCCCTTGAAGAAGGGGTCATCAGCGTGGATTTAGACCCTAGGTTCACCGAATCAAACTCCCAAGTGACCTCAGTGGAGGAACTTGAATCTTTCCTAGTAGACCCGAATGACCCTATAAAGATGCTGCAAGTAGGAAATGAGCTTGAGTTAGAATAAAAGACGAGGCTCAAAAGCTTTGTGCTGAGCAACTTAGACATGTTTGCCTGAAAGCATGAAGATATAGTTGGCATAGACCCCAAAGTTAGCTGCCACTATCTTAACGTCGATCCCAAGTTCACCCATCATAGGCAAAAAAGAAAAGCCTTGAACCCAGAGAGGTACGAGGCCTTGAAAGAAGAAGTGCAAAGGCTCATATCCAACGGGTTCGTCACGGAGACAGTATACCCAAAATGGATCTCCAACCCAGCCTTAGTAAAGAAGCCTAACGGCAAATGGAGAGTTTGCATAGACTTTTTCAACCTCAACCAAGCATGTCCAAAAGATAGTTTTCCAATTCCAAAGATCGACCAGTTGGTCAACTCTACTGCCGTTTATGAGCTCTTGAGCTTCATGGATGCATACTCAGGGTATAATCAAATTTTATGTATCCAGCTGATGAGGAGAACACCTCATTCATCACTGATAGAGGCCTTTATTGTTATAATGTGATGCATTTTGGTCTGAAAAATGCGGGGGGCTACTTATCGGCGTCCAGTTAATAGGATGTTTGCCGACCTCATAGGCAAATTGATGGAGGTGTACATTGACGACATGCTGGTGAAAAGACTGAAGACTATGAACCACATCGAACACCTGGAAGCCACCTTCAAAATCTTGATGAAGTACCGATTGAAGCTGAACCCTTAAAAATGTACTTTTGGTCTTGCTTTAGGAAAATTCTTGAGTTCATGGTCAACCAGCAAGACATTGAGGCAAACCCTGAAAAAACTAAGGCCCTCCTGGATATGAAATCCCCCAGCAAGCCCAAGAAAGTACAATGCTTGACGAGTTATCTAGTAGCACTGAACCACTTCATCTCCAAGGCAATCGATAGGTGTATCCCATTCGTTAAAGTTCTGAAGAGATGAAAGAAGTTTTAGTGGAATGAGGAGTGCGAAGAGGCTTTCCGAGAGCTAAAAAAGCACTTGGGGGCAAGCCTCCTTTTCTCTCAAAGCCCAAAGAAGGAGAAGCACTGCTCCTATATTTGGCCGTTAGTACAGAGGCTATAAGTTCAGTACTAGTATACGAAGAAAGCGCATGCAACTACCCATTTATTACGTGAACAAGACCCTGCTACCAGTTGAATTATGTTATAAGGATATAGAGAAACTTGGTGTATCCATTACGATAGCCTCCCAAAAGTTCAGGCTTTACTTTCAGGCCCACAACATATACGTATTGACGAGACTTTCCCTCAAGCACGTGCTCCAAAAATCTGACGCTTCGGGAAGGCTAATGAAATGGATCATAGAGTTAAGCAATTTGACATCTTGTATAAACCAAGGAGCTCAATGAAGGGGTAGACAGTAGCATACTTCATAGCGAAATTCACTAAGGCAACAGACATCAATGTGGCGATGGAACCGACAGACCTCCCAGCCTGAAAATTATTTGTTGACGGGTCTTCTGGAGAAATGGGCTCTGGGACTAGTATATTGCTGGAGAGCTCAGAAGGCCACAAACTCAATTTTGCTGTGAGGTTTAGTTTTAAGGCCTCCAACAATGTGCTGAGTACGAGACGCTTCTAGTATGTCTCAGACTGTCCAAGGAAATGGAGGCCAAGAACCTAGTAGTTTGTAGTGACTCACAACTGGTTGTAAGCCAAGTCAATGACAGCTTTGCAACCAAAGATAAAGGCATGACAACATACTTGAAGAAGGTTATAAACCCGTTCCCATGCTTTCAAAAATTTGAGCTGACCCAGATACCAAGAACAGAGAACCTGCACACGGATGCCCTATCAAAATTGACCAGCAGCAAGGATTCAGAGCGTCTTAAGATTGTACCAATTGAATACCTTCATAAGCCTTCCACAACCAAGGTGGAAGAGGTAATGTGGATTGAGGAAACCCCACAATGGATGCAACCTATAATAGCTTACCTTAAAGATCACACATTACCGAAGAATGAAGAAGAAACTCACAAACTCAGATACAGAGCCGTCGACTATGTGCTCCAGGATGAAATACTGTATAAATGAGGCTTCTCATCCCCACTTTTACAATGCACTGGAGAGGAATAAGCCAATTATGTCCTATGATAGATCCATGAAGGAATTTGTGGTAGCCACACAGAAGGCCCAGAATTGGCTCAAAAAGTGCTAAGGCAAGGATACTACTTGCCAACTTTAAAAAAAGATGCGATGCAATTCGTGAGAAGTTGCGACAAATGTCAGCGTTTCTCCTCCATTCAAAGACAACCATCGCTAGAATTGACCGTAGTATCCAGCCATTCACCAAGTGGAGGGTAGATCTAATAGGCCCTATGCCAAAAGAGAAGGGAAGTGCCAACTACGTAATTATCGTCATTAATTACTTCACTAAGTGGGTCGAGGCAAAACCGTTGGCAAAAATAACCGAGGCAAATACGTCCAAATTCATCTGGAAAAAAATTATCTGTTGGTTTGAGATTCCCTACACACTCGTAACAGACAATGGACGACAGTTCGACAACAAGAGTCTCAGAGACTATGCAACAAATTGGGTATCAAGAAGAAACTTGATGCGTCAAAAGGGGCGTGGGTGGACAAGTTCTCCCATATATTGTGGGCAATTTGCACCACCAGTGGAACTGCAACAGGAGAAACCCCTTTTTCTATGGCATACGGTGCTGAAGCCATAAGCCCGATCGATGTGGGCCTTCCTTCACCTCGCCGCCTGCACTTCAACGAAATATCCTATGAGGAGATAAAGCGGTATGGGCTCGATTTTCTTGAAGAAAGGACAGACGATTTGAATATAAAGTTGGCTTTCTATCAGAGAAAAATGGCAAGGTATTACAGTGCCAAAGTCAAGAAGAAATCATTCAGAAGAGACGATCTTGTATTCAGGAGAGTCTTCATTTCTTCCAAAGAACCTGACGTTGGCACGTTAGGTCCAAATTGGGAAGGCCCATACTGTGTGTCAGACGACTTCAGACTAGGGACCTTCCCAATTGAAAGCTTGGATGGGAAGATGCAGCCCCACCCCTGGAATGTGGAACATTTTGAGGATGTATTATCAATAAGACCATGATCATTGCTTATGTACATTTTTTTATTAATGTAAATGTCGTTTCAACAACTCTTCTTAACTATGACTAGCTCATACACTCCACCAGTGGTTGAGTTAGGCAAGCCCATAAATTGTTAATTTAGTTCAATTGAATATGACGAGCTCATATTTCCATTCATTAATCAAAATCAACCATGGCAAGCCCATATGTTACTTCAATTAAAACAGTTATGACGAGCTCATATATTATTACCAATGTCCAAGATCAACTATGACGAGCTCATATGATAAATTCGATTCAATTAACTATGGCAAGCCCTTATGTTATTTCAACTAAAATAGTTATGACGAGCTCATATATTATTACCAACGTCCAAGATCGACTATGGCGAGCTCATATGATAAGTTCGATTCAATTGACTATGGCGAGCCCATATGTTATTTCAATTAAGATATATTATAATGAGCTCATATTATTATCATCGCTCAAGATCATCTGTGATGAGCTCATATGTCGTTAATTCAATTTAGTTAAACGAGCCCATATGTTAGTTCAATTAAATTAGTTATGATGACCTTCTACATTGTTCATTCAAATCTAACTGATTGTAATGAGCTTAGGTATTATTTGCACTATGGTTATAACTATAACAAACATAAAGAGCAATGAAGGAAAGAACTTTTATATATACACCCGAGTTCAGTACAAGGAGGGGAGGAGGCTGTTACAACTAGTTCAGTACAAGGCCTAAAAATCTAAGACACAACATCATCCTGCTGAGGCTCTACCGGGGTGTCCACCTTCTCTACAGAATCTTCACCCTCGTTGGCAGGAGTGGACGGCTCCGCAGGCAGGAATTCTTCTTCGAGGGCCGTCAGATCCGATTGGGGATGCAACTTAGCAAGTCTCCCAAAGACTTCATTGTATGCGACCTCCTCCAGTACAAGTCGAGGTCGTCATACTCAACCATTTCATGGAAGTGAGCTACATAGTCATTCACAGCTGCCTCCCATACCCCACTCAACTTTTACTTCAAGTTGGCAGCCTCAGCAATCAGCTCTTCAACATGAGCCTTCAGCTATCCCTTTTCTTTGTTAGTAACCTCTAAAGCTGATGAAGCGATCCTCTGTAAATTGTTAGAGTTCTCTACACGCTTCATCAAAGCATTCACCTCAGCTTTGTAGAGATGGACTTCCTTCTTCAATTCATCATTTTCCTTGGCAAGTACTACCATTCTCGACTTCGCCTCAACCTGCTTCACCTTGGAAGCTTCCATGGCTTCTTTGGCTGAAGACGCCTCAGCCTTAGCCTTATTCAGAGCCACCTTAGCATCTTTTGTCTTTGTGAGGTATTCTTGATTAAGGCCCTGTTGTCGCATAATCTCCAATTAGGTATTCAAAAAGAAGCTCTAAGAGAGAGCCTACAGGGCGAAACCCACCTTCACCATGTCGACTACATCACAGGTCTCAGCGTACGAGGAATAGTTATCAGTCCCATATTTATGGCGGATCCTCGTAGCCCCTTGGACCTCGTCGGGAAGCATCTTCATTACAGTGGAGGCAATTTCGTCATATTTTCCACCAAGAAAGTTTTGGACCTTTCCTTTAGACGGGACACTCCTGGCTTCCCTACCCCACATCCGTTTAACAAGGCCAATCTCCTCTTCTACCGCCTCTTCGACATCCATATCCACAATTTTTACTAAGGATATAAGCTCCGCTATAATGGACCGTCGAAGGGACTCTCCAATGGTCATCTGGCGCTTTGGAAAAGGAGGAGGCTCGATATTTTTGGTCAGCATTAACTTTCTCTTCTTACGACTCTCCGTCGAAGTCTCAGTCTTTGTTCATTTCCCCCCTTTCTTTTCTGGAGGAGGTGGTGGGTTCAACTTTGATAGGCGAGTCAGCTCGTCCCATTGATTTTTGTAAGTTGAGGAGGTGGAGCCTAAAGGCTTCTTATTCTTTGCCTCTCCTAGGCACCTCATGAAAAGTATGTCTGGCTTGCCATATTCTTTCTTATCATGTTGACCTACAAACAAAAGGCAGAGCGTTAGTAGTCAGACCAAGAAGAATAACTAAGAACTGCCTTACCCTTGGTAGCCATGAGTCGGTGCGTGACAAAAAGGATTCGCTTGCCGATGATGTTTTTGAAAAACCTCATCTCTGAGGGCAGTTCGTAGATAGCTTTTATGATGCTCCACTCAGATGACTCAAGCTCGAACTGGTTAACTGCAGTTGCAAAAAGCTTACATTAAACACATGATATGAGGAATAAATGCACAAAGGAAATGTTACACTATATGAAGGCTCGACTCACTATACTCATCGTATTGGGTCGACACAGTAATCTCTGGGACCGCATCTTCCTCTATCGTCTGCCAGCGACCCCTAATCCAAAACCAAGATGACTTCTAGTTCTTGATGAAGGTTGCAGTCCCTTAGTTGAAGGGAGAGTACGAGCCCCAGGGGTTCATACAGTACCACCCCTTGCATTCACTCCCTCTAACTTGAGGCTCGGGTTGGAAAAAGGTCTGGAAAATATGAGGTAGCATATCCTTGCCAAGAGTGACCTACTTCTATAGAAGAAATACCCCTACTAATTGGCTCCATACGTTGGGGCACTAATTAGGTAGGGGCTAAGTTGTAATGTCTAAGGATATACCTAAAAGGGGATGTAGCGGATGCTTCATACCCACACCTAAAATGACTTCACTCACTGCCACACACCCCTTTCTAGAAAAGAAAGCTCTCTCCTTTGGGGTCGGCACAAACATCTCTATGTTATTTGGGATCCTATACCTTTCCCTAAAGGTCTCCAACTCATTCTCCTTGATATCCGTCGACCACAAGGAAGCTCCTATCTAATACTAAAGTCTATGGGGCCCTCTGGCATCATCCATGCACTATGAAGGTCCCCATAGCCTCCATAATCCTTTCAGTAGGGATTATGGGAGGCATACCCACCTCGGCACAAATCAGTGCCATATCTACTTTGGAAGACCCCTCAGACACATTATTTCTTGAAGATGAAGCCATTTTACGTGGACAAAATGGAAAGTTAAAAAATATGGGGTACTTACACATGTCTTAGATGCTTGAAAGTGAGAAAAATGGAGTTGTTCATTGGAGAAAAAATGGAGAAAGTGAGAGTTTTTGATTTTCGCAAGGTGAAAAAGAAAGGAAAAGTAGGGTTTGCGACTTTTATACGCAGAATGGACGAACCTGCGCCATTGGATTTCCTCCCACTTTAATCTGGGTCGTTCATATGCAATCTTATCTGCCGCATTAAAACCAAGAAGCGCTTATTCAAAATTTGAATCAAGGGCTCAGATGAAGTCGTGAGTTACACGCGCTTTAGATTCATGTAAGCCTCTCCAACTGTAAAATATCATCATCATTAAATGCACACATAATACGAACCTCGAAAATCGTTATACCACCCAGCTGTTTGTCATTGGGAGCCTACTTTTCTTTCAAATCATTAAAGCACGCTGCCCAACGTACTTTGACTTCAACCCTATCAAAGATGCTCAACATCTGCTACTAAGGGCCTCGCCTTGTATCATTCAGCCTTATCACATGCTTCAATTATCAAAGAGGGTCGACATCTGCTCCAAGTGTTTCTTCAAACTCGAAAGTCTTATCACAGCCTTATATGAATAATCATACCTGGACTTCAGGGACTATTGTTACGCCTTGAAAAATTAGGACCCACACATGAGCTCAATTAACCTACATGGTGAATGGCTAGAAGGGTCCACGCCTCATACACTAACAGGGGACGACCTAGCTATACGCAGGTGAACCACTTCAAGTGTGAACGACCCACTTTTCCCTACATAGAAGACTTAGAACAACCCCATTATATGCAAATCCCATTGCAAGAGCAGGTCCAGGACGAGGAGGTGGAGAGATCTTAAACAGATCTCGTGCCATGTGTTTGACAAGACAACTCCTACCATCACTACCGCCATCTTATTTGGTCAAGTCTAAAGTTCAAGCTAGGCCTTATGGATACAAAAGTGGTCTTAGCATTTAAAGCTATGATTGATTGATGTACATGACAAGATAGGGCAGTCATTCGGATGAGGCCACATGCACTATCATCCAGCGGACCCTATTCATTTTGCCCAAGTATAAAAGCTCACACTTAGTGCCATTCAAAGGTAATACAAGTTTAGACTCTCAAAGCTATATTCTTGCTTCACACGCATGTTACTCTTCCACCCCAAAGCCGACCCCCATTTTACATCGGAGGCTCACGTTTAAAGCTCTCCCAAACTCATAATTATTTCTCCAACTGATTTGACTGTCGGAGTGTGCACGACAAACTCCATCCCTTCCGGAGAAGGCCACGTGTAACTAACGGTTTGTCCAAGTGTGCAGGAATCCAGCTTGCGTGTATGTGAGAAGCTTGGGAATCTTTGGGCACATCATTGGTACGTTTTTTGGGGTCAACAAGTACTAAAGAACTAGAATCATTGAATTTGGGTATTGTGAATACGTGATTCAATTTTCTTGAAAGAAAAATGAAAGTCCATGAAAATCGTCATTGATAAGGATGGCTCACATACCAACATGGAGAAAGCACATACTAAATCTGACATTAGCAAATCGGTTTTAAAGGGAAAAAAAATGTAATTATTAATTTGATAATCTTGCACCAAGAAAAATGTTTAAATTTTGAACCAAGAAAAATGTTTAAATTTTGAATTCAAATGTCTCGATCTTTTAATTGTAAGTTTTTTTCACTTGATTTCATTTGGATTTGGCAAACAACAGATAAGAAAGAGTAAATAGGGGGTGAGACTTGTTCTATGGCAAGAATTCTTGACTACCTCCTACAATTTATTTTTTTCGGCTATCCATTGACATTCCCTTGGACGATGATGATGCTTTGATCCGCTGTGACTAAAATCTGAGCTCAACATCATAGAATATATAGGTGGTGAAGTTGAAGATTTGAATCGATTTTGTGTACTTGAGAGTTTTTTTTCGTATTGTAATTGTAACAATCATTGTTACTCTACATTAAAACTTTACAGAACTATATTTCACAAAATAGATATATATAAGTCTTAAGTTTTGCATCTCATGTCATCATACCAAAAGGCTGCGATAGAAAGTAGAAACAAATGTTTACTACTCTTAAAATGGACAAATGACAGTCTTCTCTTGGTGGAAAAGGTTGAAGTTGTAGACAAATGTAAGTCCTTGATAGGTGGGGAGGATTGTGGAAATTTCTTCAATTTGCACAACTTTGCTAAACGTGGTCCACAAGCCACTACATTACTGAGAAAAATTGTCTTTTTCTTTCAATAGTCAATCAACCAATTATTTGATTGTAAAAAATCAAGAATTTAAATATCTTATTATTAGTGCATTAACTATGCATTACTTGAGCATTTTTGTAAACACGAAGAAAAAGAAAAAAACTGTAAATGCACTTTATTTTTAGTTATAAATATGTGTACAGTTATAAACTAGAAAAAAAATTGTTGTAAATGCTCATCCCAAATTGGTAGCTGCAGCTACGAGAGTAGTTAGCTGCTCGTTGTCCTGGGAATGGGTACTTAAAAAGCAATTATTCTTCATGTTGGTATGTTTTCTAGTTGTGCTTTTCAGATGATTAAAGTGTTTATTTTCTCGATTTCCCTTTTCGATGATTACGTTGTTCAAGGAAGATGTAATAACATTTTTTTTTCTTGAAACATCATATTTGAACTAGTGATGCTTTGGATATTGATGTGAACCATCTTGGTGCTCATTTTTATGATGCAATCTGAGAAGCTTTCTTGGAGAATATCATATTGCCACCCATACTACATCGTGAGAAACAGTCGATAACTGATGACCCTTCCCAAAAGCATTTGNGCTCATCCCAAATTGGAAGTGGCAGGTACGTGAGTAGTTTGGAATGGGTACTTGAAAAGCAATTATTCTTCTTGTTGGTTTGTTTTCTAGTTGTGTTTTACCATTCCCAGAGGCATTTTTTATCTTTTCAATTAACCTCTCAACATTGAGCAAGTCTATATGATATCAAAAAAGCTTTGAGCGAAAAATGTTTTAGGCGCTGGATTTTCAGTATTTTGGTAATGGCATTTGGTGAGGGGAGCTAGCTTACTATTGCATTGGGGATTGATTAATGAACTAACAGGGAAAAGACTAGTGGATTAAAATTTTAATAATTCAATGTTTTTACTACTAGGTTGAAACTGACTTGCTTTTGTCAAAGTCTCCGTCTATTTACATTTTAGTAATCCCAAGTCAAAGTCTCCTCATTTTAGTTTGTTCCATTTTCATTTGGTTGCCCCTTAGCTTGTGACATTACTGATAGGAAATATACAATACAATTCAATTCGCCATTAACTAGTCGAGACCTGATTGTAGAATATCATGAATCATATCTTACCCCAAAAAAAAAAAAAAGGAAAAAAAATCTACACGTCTTATTTTTTGTCTAGAATTTATAGGAAATTTCCCAGAGTTTGGTCAATAACGTAGAGACAACATTTTTATACACTCCTCCTGCTAATATTGAAGAAGACAAAACTAAAATATTAAATTTATTTGAAGGTATTAATACGTATAGATATGATGCAATAGATTTCTAGTAGCAGTATGTCCACCGCATGTAATTGGACATCGTACACAAGTCCAAATGCATTACCTACTGAATTATTTGATTACTTTAATCATAATATGCCTAGTAATAAATCAATTTAAAAACTTCAGAAGAAGTAATTGACTTTCGACGAAAGTACGAACGACGATAGCCAGTAGTTTCTGCGATTGCGAAAGACCTATAACACTTCCAGTTACACTGTAGATTCAGAGTCTGCTTTTAATGCAGGTAAGAAGGTTCTATCTGAGGTCAGGAGTCAATTGAAAGAAGATATTTTGGAGGCATTAATGTGCATGAAGGATTGGCTAGACGCTCATTTCTGATTGTAAGATAAATATGTCGAAATTGCATGTTATCGGATAAGTGATACTTTATTTAACCATAATAATAAAATTTGTTATTTTATAATATTGTTTTTAATTTTTTTTAAAAATTGTACACATAGCAAGGTGTTCGTGTTCAATTTTTAACTTCATCTACTTGAAATTTAAGTAGCCGATCCCAAACCCTAATAAAGCAGGGGGTTTTATCTTTTTTTTTTTTTTTAAAAAAGAGGAACTTACGGGCCAAAGCTCGACCCGGCCCTTAAGCCATGAGCTTAAGGGCGAGGGCCGAGCTGAGCTGGGCTGGGCACTGGAGGAATGAACCGAGCATAAAATAAGCTACGAGCTCGGCTTATGGCGAGCACGAA
>CAIGRT010219267.1:0-14618 GCA_903798405.1 Fraxinus platypoda | reverse complement strand
TAATGAAATATATGATCAAGCAAAAAAATAATAAAGACAAGAATATGACAGATGAATTAAGAGACTTAAAAATAATGGAGAAGATAGAAAATTACAATAGATCTTATAATTCTAGTAATCTATTTTTTCACACCATAAAATTGTATAGAAGAGTCTAGTATTTATAAGGAACATGTAGGGGATGTCCAAACCCTACTAGTAGAGTTGTTGATGAAATATAATACCCAAAAATCGAGTCCAAAACAAATTNCTACTAGTAGAGTTGTTGATGAAATATAATACCCAAAAATCGAGTCCAAAACAAATTACAACTCCCAATGGACTTCCAAAATAAAACTTCAACTTGACATAGGAAAATATCGGGTCACCTGAATCAAATAATTCGGGTAGGATATTTCTAATCCTCCTATCATAACCTCATATTATGTTGAATGTGACCTTGATCCATAGGGCTTTTATGGAAAATTTGACACCCCTATAAGAGTGTCTGCCATTATACTACATGGGGCCCCTCCAAAAGTGACTTGTATTAGCTTGTAAACCTAATGATTCAAACAACAAAAAAAGAAAAAAAGAAAAAAAAAAGATTTTTTGTGATTGGAGATTCCTATTGATTTTCTCATATTTTTACTATAAATAAAAGAGTGGTTGAAGCATTATGATAAAGTGATAATAATTTTGGTGGGACGTTAATGGAGTAGATAAAGAAAGAGATTGCAAGAGAAGGACGTTTGATGTCATAATTCAAATGAATACTTTAATCTCTTTTCAATAATTTAAAATTTTAGATATTTTTTTCAGTTTTAGGTGATTTTTGAAATTTAACTCTTGTTTGACAACTATTATTTTCAAATTCTTTTTTTTATATACTCATTTTTAGCCACACATTCACACAATAAAATATTTTATATGTAAACTCAAAACGTTTTTCAACTTTTTAATCACATATTCCCTTAAAAATCGCTATTCAAAATTTTGTTTTTTCCAAATAATTATTATCAAACTGGGGCTTAACTTCTTATCCTTATATTTGATTATTATTTTCTTATTTAAGCAACTTTTAACTTGCCTTGCAAGATGTTAACTTGTTTGAAATAATTAATCTTAGAATATGACCATTTGTTTGAGTTTTAGATGAGCATAATTGCTCGTTTGACCTTTTTAATAAATGAGTGTAGTTTTTCAATGAGGGACAATGTGTTGAACTCGATTTTTGTAGCGGTAACGTTATTAATAAATTCCAACTCCACTCACGTTAACGTAACCATGCTTCTACATACTTAGATAAATCGTTAGTTATATGTGGCCTTCTTCAGTGGTGGAAGAGATGACCGCGAGCACTCGACGATCAAGCTAGTCAATAATAATTGAGCCATGAGCCACTTAGGTGTTTGGACACCGAGAGTAGTGTATAAATATGTAAAACGAGCGAGAACGATATTATAGTTGAGTGTATAAAATTGCATTATTTTCCAATGACACTAAGTGTGAACTTTTATAGCAAAACTTCTACAAAAGATCTCTTAGAAGGAATAAAGTGGGAGATGCTTTTTATTAATCAAGGAGGCTAATTGCCCCGAATTCCCTCCCTATAGCATGCTTAATACCTTGCGTGGCCGTGAAGGGCTTACCTATTTGTGGCACCTCGATGGAAGTGATACATTACCTCTGCTACCTCATATATGGCCTCACTTTGACATTAGGATTGTGCTATTGAGTATAAGCCTGATTGACTTGTTAGGTGACTGTCACATGATGATGATCTAGAGCTATAAGAGGTGTAACACTATTTTTGGCAAGTAGCATTAGACAAGTGTCTAACGTCAAGTGGTTAGAATAGTTCAATTTATTGTACCAATCATGTTCTAAACTTCTAGATGTTCGAGGAAGACACGTGTAAGAATCTTGATTTGATTAACATAGTGCTGCCCATCTCCTTTCTTATCTTTACCTAGAGTCAATCCATATCATATCCCTTTATCCCTCCTTATCTTTATTTATTAAAGCAAGGGAAATTCTCCAAGGAAATTCTTGGTAGCGTCCCTAGCCATTTGAAGAACACTGCAAAAGGTACACTCTAGAATCAGCCATTCAAGTTGTTCGATTTTTGGAATTATTTGTCAACAAAAGTTTGATTCTTTTTACATTCTTTTTTCTTCATTCCCTCAAATGTTGGCCACACAATTTTCTTACATGCACTATACGATGTTTAATGATTTCAGGACAGCAACGACATCAATACAAACAATGAGTAATAAAGATATGAAGGTTGAAATTCCCTCAGTGTCTGAAGTTATATCTCCATCATCTGCAGGGAAGCTTGCTAGACAAGGAAGTATTTCAAGAAACAATTGCTTATGTTCCCCAACAACTCATGCAGGTTCCTTCCGTTGCAGGCTTCATCGTTCCCCGACCCTGACCCTCAACCGGACTAAGAGCATCGACTCAACAACTTTCCAGGATACTCGATCCAAGGCCAATCCGAGTACTGATACTTCTAGGCAAAATAATGCAGTCGAGGCTCAGTAATATGAATAATCAAGTCGTTTTTCTACTGTTTCTGTGAATGATTTATGGGCTTTATGAAAGTTTTTGTGTGATATATAGACCGTCTGTTATTCATATCAGAAGGCCTAGCAAGATAAATGTTGTTTCGCCAGATATAATTCTGTGTATTGGTTAATTTGAGACCTTTTTGTGCAGCCTTCGTTCATTGCTTAATTTCTGTTGCAAGAATAACATTAGTGAATAATCTACCTCGAAAGTAGGATTAATCATCATGAGAAACGAATATCGAATAGTCGAATACCCATAAAAGATAGGGAGATAAAAAAAAGGAACGAATTTTCTACTTTCCCTTAATTCCTTGGAATTGTTGGATAATCGTTAAAGTACAGGGTTCGGGGTCCCATGAATCCCTGCCGATTGAATAAATACGTCGATTCATCTCTCCAAAGGGATAAACAGATGCACAGTAACAAAAGCAAGCATGCTTTATGTCTTGTCAATTACTGATATGTTTGTTTGTAATTAATTAAAGTAAATGCGCTCAATTCTTTTTCACCTTGAACAAGACTGAATTATAATTAATCATAATTAATCCAGATTTACCATTAAAACGATTGCAACAGAGAAGAAATTATTGTCCACATGTTGAGCATGCTGGTACAGAATTATTGGTTTAAATATCCCATGATTATAATTGAGCAAACATTATATCTGCACATCATTTATTTTTATTTTTTTCACTTAAATCTGAATCAATTCTAGAACTGATATCTTGTTTGTATATAAAATATAATGGGAAGCAGAACTGATATGCTGACACACTGATCTTTGAAATGTAGTGTTAATAATTGAGGAATCAGATTAATGATAATCTGTTCCTAAGGGTGCATTATTACTAACATCAAATTATTGTTGTCTTAAGGGATGACAGATCTTGATGTTCACAGAACTGCCGGAATTTCTTGTTATATATGTCGGATTAGATACCACAAAACAGTATCGAGAAAGAAATATACTGAACTATTACGGTATAATACAACGCAACACACGTCCTTATTGACAAAAAATTAGATTGAGGTATTTTCTTCTTTCTTTTCAATTTTAGGCAAAACAGTAGCTTTTGATCCTTCACTTCAGCTCCCTATTATTTCTTGCTCAGACAGAAAAATTTCGATCGAGGCATGTTTAGTTACAGAGAATATATAACACTAGATAATACTAACGAAGAAAAAAAAGTTAAAATTTTGTTAGTTATATTGCCGAGTATCGTCTAGTATTGCGTATTGAACATGCACTTACAATGTTGAAAGTCATGAAGTTGAAACTCATTTCTGAAGACAGGAAGTAATTGATACGTATAAACACCACCGGCATTTGCTGTCCCACATTATAGTTTTACAAGTGCTTCATTCCAGTTTGCACAAAGAGAGAATTTCCCTCTTGTCAAAATTTTCTATCTCCTTACCTTATTATCACAGGTTACACCAATAATTCACAGTGATTTTGTCTTTCCTAAAGAGTACAAAGATTTCTGCTCGAATTACGAAAAAGAAAGAGAGTAATAAAAGTGGCAATTTAGTTTATCTGGACCACCCCAACCAGAAATTAAATAAAAACTTCTATCAGTTCTTTTCACTTGCATTTCTATTGATGGACCACAGCTTACTGAACATACTTTTAGATCTGTTGGGCTTGGAAGATTTTTCCATCACTTCGGAAAAGTTTTCGTCTAAGTCCTCATCTTCAGCCAGCCTCATCTTAAGGGTTGAAAGGTTTGACTTTGGTGATTTGAGCTCGGCCATACTCCATTTATCTTCTGGTGCCACTGCTCCATTGGTGCTAAAAGAAGCTTTAACCTTAGAGGGGTTATTATGGGCAGAGAAAAGCTCTGAGATATTGCTCGGAAGCTCAATCACTTGGCCGCCAGCCATTGCAGCACGTGCTTGCTCGAAGAAGAGAACTTGCACCACCACTCTTAGTGGGAGCATCTCATTTTGTGCAGCATGCATGCAGGCTTCCATGGATAACTTTTTGCAGTCTAATATTCGACACAGGCGTTTCCTTTCGCTCTTATTGAGTTCTGGATGTCCCTGCAGTCAATTATACAGATATTTACGTACCACTTCTAACATTACTAATAATGATTGTTCTATGGAATTGTTTTTTTTTAATTCCAGGACTTGAAAAAGGAAAAGAGAAGAACATAAGTATTGTCCAAGACAGATGTCTATTAAACTCCGTAGTATGCTTGTTAAAATGAAGAGAAGTGCTAGGGGTACATTAGGGTTCACATAAGGGTTGACATGCTCACATGTCAACCCTTATGTGAACCCTAATGTACCCCTAGCACTTCTCTTCATTTTAACAAGTATACTAAGGACCACCCCATGTGAGTATTATGTCAACCCTTATGGATAAAAATTATGTACAAGTAGAATTTTTGTAAAATGAATTAGACAACAAACTCAACAGTATCAAGAAACAATGTCACTATCAAATACTGCACACTTAGTGTAAAATATTTAGGCATTAATAGTCATTAGGACCTACTACAATATGACATCAGGATATAGACTGTTTCAAGCTAAATTGGGAAACAGAGGAGTATATGTGTAGTGAGGCATATACTCCTCAAAATTCTCTTTAATCGGTGATTATGAAATTAGATGATGGTGCATGAAAGGAATAAGCATATTTTCATGTGTTGTCTGTAACTCTACCTTTAGATAGATGTCAATAGCTTTGTAGAGGTCATCATGGTCGAGCCTTGCGAATTCTGGAATTGCTTCTGCTACGGCAATGAACTTTGACAAAGGCAAATTTTTGTCTTGCGCTATCTCTTGGAGAAATCCATCCACAAGCTTTGCTACCTTGAGTTTGGAACTATGTGATGCAGAAGATGATCTCCTACTCTCTTGAAACAGATGAACATTTTCCGCTGAACGAGACCTTCTCCTTTCGAAATCCCCCTTGTATCTCGGAGGACTTGTTGGGGGACTTTGTCCTTGTAACATAAATTGCTCGAATATGGTCATAACAAGATCTACATCATATATAATTCCATTTGTGTTCGATAATGAAGGAATTAACAAATCTCCAACTGTGGCTTCTTCCAATTGAACTGCAACCCTTCTTGCCAATTCCATCTTCGAAGAGGATGATGCTTTTAGTATATTGGCTGCCTTCAACAATTTCAAAAGAAAACTACATGAAGCCGAGCCTTTCTCTGCTGGCAATAAACTAACAATTGACTCCAACAACAGCCGGTGTTTTGAAGTCACCTCCCCAGTCGAGCCCAACTCGTGATATTCTGCTTGTTTCTCAATATGTAAGTACTTCGATATGTTTGGTAGCCAACGCGATGCATAAATTCGCAACGCGTCTCCGATGAGATTCAAGGGGACCTTCCCACCTGATTTGATGGCAATCATTGTTCTCCAATAAAGATCTATCCCCAATTCTGCTAAATCTTCAGCCCACCAGCCTTTACTTGTATTTCTATGCCTTTGGCTCTCTGATCCATTGCAGGATACATCATCTCTACCTCTTCTCGAATAACTATGAGATAAACTAACCTTTGATGGATGGGCTGAAATTTTTGAAGCAATGGCTTCAATACAGCGACTCGTTATCCCAAGATCCTCAGACCACAAGGGGAAGGATTTGGTACTTTGTAAAGTTACAATAGAGTCCCTCCATCCATGAAGTATGCAAGAATTGAAGAAAACTTCAATCTTGTGAATTAAATTACTCTTCTCAACATCCTCTGTCATTTGAAGGTATTCTGCAGCACATCGAACTGATACAATGTTGTAGGCACTGAGAGTAATTGTGATTCCATAGCAGAATTTTGCACAGAGCTCAAATGCTTCCAACCCACCAGGAAAATCTGGTAGTTGGACTATTTGGTGTTGTGAGGATTCAGGGCTTCCTGAACATAGTCTCTGCAGGCAAAGGCACTTGGATAGCAGGGGAAACTGTATTGTAAATTAACTCAAATTATCAGTCCGCGTTTGATACACCAGACATGACGGTATGATGTAATAAAGAAAAATTTAGCTTATTTCCCTTCCTTATCAAATATATTTCGCTCCAGAATCATCATTTACATGAATTAAATCACTTTTTTTTTTCCCCAGAAATTTTCACTTGGTACAAAAAATTTGAGAAGACTCACCTTGTGAAGTAAATATCTGCTTCCTTTCACTTGAATTATAAGATCGCTAGAAACCTCAGATGACACAGACCTGCATCAAGAACAGAAAATCTGAATTTTTTTTCCATAAATATTCCCCACACAAATTATGAACATCAAAATTCCCAGAATGAAGAAAAAAGAAAAAAGAAACTTTTTAATCAACAAATGACATTTTAAATTTTAAAAATCAAGAAAGAATTAAGAAATGAAAGTACCTCACAGCCTCAGTAGTATAGAAAGTATCAGGGCGAGTTCCAAGTTTCATAAACTTCATTTCTGAGTCTTGTTTATGCTTCTAAGCCTAAGTATTTACAAGAAGGAACAACAACACCACAGGAGAGTGAGACAAAAAACCAACTTCATTAAACTGTTGAAACCTTCACTTTTTAAGACACCACTACCTCAGAAAGCTCCACCTCCAGCTGCCAGCAATAGATTTTGTCGGAACCACTAACAAATTCCTGTATTTATTTTCTCCAAGATTGGTAAAAAGAAAAAAGAAAAAAGGTAAAGTAATCCCACAACCAGAACTTGAGGAAACTTTAAGCTGAAGAAGAAAAAAAAATGAAGATTTTCAAGAAAATTACATAAGAATTCTTGTTACTTCAGTAAAAAATCTATCCAGAGCAAACCAAAGCAATGAAATATCATATATTAACATAGTCAGTATCATACTATCATATGACACCCTTTAGTGAGAGGAGAAAAATGTATGTAGTACTCGAAAGACAGAATAAAATATGACCACAAGCTGAAGATTCTAAGGTTGTTTTGTACTCACAAAAACTAACAGCCAATCATTCCCCGGTGACTGGTTTTTTCTTTTTTTAACTTCGGAGTGAGCGTTAGATACGCAATACTGAGCAGAATAACGAGATTTCGACTTATTTTTCTTCACTTTAACTTAGTTTGCTGATAGACACCATTCCAGCCTGCAGGCAATGAGAGAAAGGCAATGTCCATGTGATTATGCTTCCCCTACTTGCATTCCTCTCTCTCATTATTGCCACATCAATTTTACAAGAACCATTCTTTACCCAGCAAGATTATTTTAGTCAAAGACTAGATTTTATAATCAAGATTGTACGCCGCTACATGATTAGTATTTTTAAAACTGGAGAATAAAAATATTTTTAATTTATATATTTATTTTCTAAAATAGGTTAAAAGTATGTAGTATAATATTGAAAAGCAAAGAGGGATTGGAGATAAAAGGATGCTAAAGAAGAGGAGAAGGAAGTGTGTATTAAAGTATTCTTGCATTCTGGCCTCAAGTTCATGATCTATATATATTAATTAGATGGGATTTATCCTTATTTTTTTTTAGCAAATAATCCCATTACTTTTCTCCATGAGTTAATGCATGAGGGGCCATGCACATTCAATAAGTTTGTTTACTTGTGTGAAACCAAGAAAATACAATTTGGCATGTAAATATGATTTGCTAATTTGGTGTAGAAAAAATGGAAGAAGTAAATGAGTTTCTATCTATCTCTAGTAGATATATCTATTTTTTTTAAAAAATTAGAAATATGTTGTCTCTAAGCATTGTTTGTACCTCGTCTTAAAGTTCGAGCTATTATAGCTGAAACATTATTTTATCAATATATACTCCTCACATGACGGTAAGAATTGATTTTTTTCTTCAAAAACTTGATACATATCAAGTTTCGTAAATGATCCTATTCTATTTCAAAATTTAAGCAGTTAGATGTATAATTTATTTATGTAAATCGTCTTCTACGTTACGAGCGTATATAATTTCTTTGTATAAAAAAAAAAATAATAATGTTACTAAATGGTTGTGATTAATCCCCAAAAAAAGCTGTACTCCAATATAACTTATTTTGTTACGATATAGTTAATGCATTTTTCAGAATAATAAAGGCCTATTTTCTTATTTTTGTAATTGCATAAATCTGAAAAAAAGAAGTTATTTGTTGTGGCCTTATTGCATTTGATAATTATCTACTTAATCATTTATGTCTTAAAAGGAGTCAAGCCTTAGCTGGCATATCATCACATCCTTTTGCTTTTCATTACAAGATAATCCTTCCATTAATTATTTTATTTTACTTTTTTATTTACATAAAGTAGAATATGCATATATTTGATTTATTATGCTAAACAAATCAAATTAGCCCACTGATTATTCTGAAAATTATATTGTTTTTTTGACAGAATTAATAATCCGACAACTTTAAGACATTAAGAAAATATCCTAATAAAATGTCAACATGGAAGACTTTGATTAATTTTATATGGATTATCGATGAATTTCTTTTCAAAACTGAAGTGTAGAACATGTTAGCATTCATTAAAACCCTCCTAGCCTCTTTAGATTCACATCCATGGGTATTTAATGGAGTCAATCATAAGCTTTTGTTAAGTTTTTTATTACTAAATTTGAAATCGACTATGAAAATTACTTTTGTTTTGATTAAATAAGGTAAAAAAATATGTGGGTGTTAAAGACATTATTTGAATAAATAAGTTTAATGCAATGATACACTATCCAATTGCAAATCTTGATTTAAAAGGACATGAGCAATTTGGGTTTATCTAACCTTCCTGAAAGTTATTAGTTCAATCCTAAAATCACATAATAGGTGAATAATGTGGAATTAAATTTATCAATTAAAAGCAACAAGTCACTTTTTAATTTTTCTAGATGTTTAGTCAATTAAGTCAAATTATCCTATGTTGAATTGCCGCAATAATAAATAAAGCAGTAAATAACACAAGATTTGTTAACGGAGAAAACCCTTAATTGGGTAAAAACTCTAAGACCAAGCCAATAGTTTCCACCATAGACAATAAGAACTTACAATATGATCAAGTCTAGAAAACCCACTAGACTCGCTGATCTAATTCCTGCAATCTCCAAGACCCGCTGGAACGTGCTTCACTCATACCTGCTCCCGATCTTTTAGAATTGTCTATCTCCTGTGAAACACCAAGAACGCCTCATTCTTGTACTCTTCCTGTGCTTCTAGTCCGACCTCCCTCATTCTTCAGCAAACTTTGAAAGCTATTGAGAAAGTACATTCCTGATAATATTTAAGAAGTCGGTATTTTGGATTATAAGAATTCAATGTTTTTTCCAAACTTGTGGTTGATTGATCTCAAGAATCAAAATGTTAATCTCAATATTTGGATGTGCTATTGGATCTTAGACTAATGACCTAAGGAAGTAAAACAATGATCAATCTCTCACAAAAAATGTACTGGGCATTGAGTATTTATAATAGGAGGTGTTTAGGTAGTATGTGATAGATAGAATTCTTGAAAAACGCAAACTAGGGTTTCTCGAAAAAAATCGTCGCTCGAGCGCCAGGCGAACAAGAAGTGTGTCTTTCGAGCGAGAGTCGGGAGATAGTGATTCTGCTTTGGACGCTCGAGCATCAGTTAGGCGACAGTCTAGAGAAAATTCGATGACTTTTTCTCCTCGTTCCATACTCGAATCCAAAAACTCATAATTCATCTATACAACCCCTCAAAAGACTCATTGACTTTTATAACAATCATATTCTTTTATGATAATCCTTTTGTCTAAAGAATTATCAATACAACTAAAAACCTAACAATCTCCATCTTTGACATTCTGTGACAAAACTATAAATACAAGTCAATGATGTAAAAACAAAACTATTTTACCCAAACTCAAACTGAATGTATGTCTCTTACGTTTCTTGAAATTTGTTTTTTGAAATCAATAACTCAAATACCAAGTATAAAAACACGTGATATGAGAAATATAATAATTGAAACTGATTATACATACTAGCTAGATTGAGAAACAATACTAATGTTAATCAAAATACCAATTAAAACATTAATATCACAAAATGTCAAAACTCAAAAAAGCTAAGCATTAAAAAAAAAAAAAATCATCTCCCATTCAAAAAAAAAAATGTCCCTCTTACTACAAAATAAACTAAAAATTTAAATGATCTCATCATCTCTCCCTTTTTTTGTCACAAATGACGAATGTAATAACAATATATAATAACTCAAAGATACAGTTGATAGCATGCACAAGCATAATCAATGATTTGTGAACTTTCCCACATAATCAGTTCAAATCTAAATGGAGCAAATTGTATAAGTGACTCATGTGTGTTAAGTGTCACTAATTCCTTGTGATCAAGACTCCAAACTGTAAATTTGTGATAAATGGCTTGCTAAACATCACTGTTAAATAAGTTTATTTCCCTACTAATAAAAGTCAAACCAATAATGCATATTAGGACCTATAAATAAATCTCATTTTTCATGTATATTATTCTTTTCTTCCTCTTACTTTGAGCATATATACATTTTCACACAATTTATATTTTTCTTTTTAAATTCATCATTTTTCTCTTCAATTTTTCACATCTTATGTGCGGACTCTTTTCTATTAAATGACTAAAATGACTCCTGTAACGAGTTTTGGGTCGATAATTCCAAGTTAGTTGACCATAGGGCATCGGTTATGAGAAACCCCTTAAGTTTAATTACTCGAGTCAAATAGGTTTCAAAGAAGAGTATAAAATGAAACATTTTTATTTTATTTAAGGGGATATACTAGAGTTTGTCTACTAAATTAAGGTCAGTCAATGTTCAAGGTCACCTTACCAACAGATGATTGTCATCCCAAATCTCACACACGCAGTCAAGACTTACTCACAAGATCATAGTGTGTGCAGTGCAGATGGTACATGAAGAAACTTATACTACGTACTTCACATCAACCTAAACAAAGTAATCACATTAATTAAACTCATACTTGGTCACAACACACATATTCAAGTAAATCATATATCATGCTAGACTCGTCACTTTGATTATTGGAGCTAAACTCGTCATCGGTGAGAGTTGCATTTATAGCTTTACCCTGATTTCTCTTACCACTAGGGCGCTCACTTCTATAATGGTCAAAACCTTGACACTTATTACATCTCACAGATTTAGATATCTTTCCAAACTCACTAGAATCACCTCTATGTCTCTCTTTATTCTTCTTTTTATTTCTAAATATTTTTTGAAAATTCTTAACAAAGTAAGCTATTTCCTCATCATTAAGTGATTTCGAATAAGACAAATGTTCAAGACTATAGACTTGTTCTTCTTAGGTTGAGATATGATGAGTTCATAAGTTTGGAGAGATCCAAACCAATTCTTCAATCTTAACAGTATCTAGTAGATCCTTGCTCTCCTTGATAGCCGTAACTATAGGCCTAAATCTCTCAGATAATGATCTCAAGATTTTTCTAACAATTTTAGACTCAAGAATTCTCTCACCTAGGTTAAAACTAGAATTAACTATGTTATTCAAGCTCGCATAGAAGTCATCGAATGCCTCATCTTTCTTCATCCTAATTTCTTCAAACCTAATGGTCAACATCTATAACTTAGAATTCTTAACCGCCCGAGTTCCCTCATGTGTGGTTTGTAAAATATCCCAAACCTATTTAGCAACCTCACACATAAACACAGGCCTAAATTCATCAGGTGATACGGTCATAAATAGAGCATGAAGCCTTTTACTATTCCAATTACACTCATCTAAATCTTTCTTAGACCAAGTTTAAATATCAGTATCAGTAAGAGTAACTACACCTGCAACTATGGTAGATGGGGCGGTCTAATTATTCACTACGCTCAACCAAATATGCTCATCCATCAATTTCAAGAATACTTTCATTCTAACTTTTCAATAGGCATAGTTACCACCATCAAAATATGGCGAGACAGACAATGAACTGCTCATCTAGAAAACTAGGGTTATGAATCAAATTTGGGCTCTGATACCATTTGAAAGTTACTAATTCAACCCTAAAATCACCTAATAGGTGAATATCGCGGAATTAAATTTATCAATTAAAAGCAACAAGTTACTTTTTAATTTTTCTATATATTTAGTCAATCAAGTTAAGTTATCCTATGTTGAATTGTCGCAATCATAAATAAAGCAGTACATAACACAAGATTTGATGACGGAGAAAATCCTTAATTGGGTAAAAACTCCGAGACCAAGCCAGTAGTTTTCACTATAGACAATAAGAACTTACAATATGATTCAGTCTAGAAAACTCATTAGACTCGCTGATCTAATTCCTGCAATCTCCAAGACCCGCTGAAACGTGCTTCACTCACACATATTCCCGATCTTCTGAAATTGTCTATTTCCTATGAAATACCAAGAACACCTCGTTCTTGTACTCTTTCTGTGCTTCTGGTCCAACCTTCCTCAATCTTCAGTAAATTCTGAAAGCTATTGAGAAAGTACATTCCTGATAATATCTAGGAAGTTGGTGTTTTGGACATAAGAATTCGATGTTTTTCCCAAACTTGTGGTTGATTGATCTCAAGAATCAAAATGTTAATCTCAATATTTGGATGTATTCTTGGATCTTAGAATAATGATCTAGGAAGTAAAACAATGATCAACCACCCACAAAAACGTACTTGACATTGGGTATTTATAATAAGAAGTGTTTAGGAAGTATATGATATATAGAACTTTTGAAAAACACAAACTAGGGTTTCTCGAAAAACACCATCGCTCGAGCGCCAGGCTAGTGACAGGTGAGCGAGAGGTGTGTCGCTTGAACAAGAGCTGGGCGACAAGCGGACGACAATGATTCTATTTTGGATGCTCGAGCATCAGCTGGGCTCCGACGACTCTTTTTCCTCGTTCCATATTCAAACCCAAAGACTCCTAATTCATTTATACAACCCTCCAAAAGATTCATTGACTTTTACAAAAATCATATTCTTTTATGACAATCCTTTTGTCTAAAGAATTGCCAATACAACTAAAAACCTAACACTTCCATTCAATTTCAGCTGAATTGAATCGACTACATTTAGGGCAGGGGATCTTAGTTTTGTTTCAACTGCATGTGACTATGTAGGTGATGTATTTGGATACATAGATTTGGATTAGGCACTGGATTTACCAAAGATGGCTCTGATGAAGGTAGTGAATATGAAGGTGATCAAGACTTTATAAAATACCTCGCATGAGCCATGATGACAAGAAGTATGATGGGAGTACACAAGATATAAAATAGTTTACTCTACTTCTTACATTCCGATCTTCTAGTTTTGTTGAGTTTTATATTGTAATTTCATTGGTTGAAGGTCTACTCATATGCTCATCCTATATTAGTATTCCGAGTTTTATTTTTAGTATCCATAAAATACTCCACCTTGTGGTGGTTTGATTAAAAGAAAAAACGAAAGTTTAGTCTTTGTTCTAATATTTAAGCTTTTAAAAGAAATCAATATCGCATTAAAGGTCCCAAGTCCAAGCTCGCTATCATATTTTTAAGAATATTATGTACGTGTTGTAGTGTCAAAATGGTCAGGCGGTCCGAACCAACCCACCTTCATCCATACTCGATTCATGTCCATGTAAAAATATTGTACAGGCTAAGCTCGGACTGGCTTGTGGATCTGCCAATATGTGGGCTACGCCAACCCTTCGTTTTTCTCCTTTCTTAGAAGAAGCCTACTACTTTTTAAAAATTTTCCTCGCCGCTTTCCTTTAATCAATCGAACCAGTGCTCAGGGCCGGCCAATTCTTGAGGGGCCTCAAAAAATTAAAAGCCCAAAAATTCAACAAAAAAATTCGTTTCTTTTTTAAATTGGGTCCTTTATTCCATTTAAAAGACATGACTAAATAACAAGATGAAATAAATAAGAGGGCCAAAACACTTGGACACTTGCATCCTTAATGAGTTTATTTATTTATTTTTTTAAAAATCTCCCATAGTTTTTTAGTAAGGGCTTGTTTGGTACAGATTCTCAAATTCTACAGTAAATCAATTCTCATTTTCAACCACACATTCTTCAATAAAATAATATTTTCCATCACATCAATAATCTTATCTTCTTTTTCTATCACACATTTCCCATCATA
>CAIGRT010219251.1:0-13490 GCA_903798405.1 Fraxinus platypoda | reverse complement strand
TTGGATCAATTTACACGTGGCCTCATCTCCTCGGCCAATACATCAAATCCTAGCCTATAAAAACATTAAATGCTCTTACATTGACAAGACAAGATATAAATACACTTTTCACAAAGGTCATGTCAATCATTCTAACACAGATCTTCATCATGACTGTATCTTCCCATGTGAGTCTTCATTAGCTGTAGGGAGCCTCTGCTGCCAACATGGCCTCAGAACAAGGGCCTCGGCTAACAGAGCTTGGACCTCGAAATAAGCTTGGGCCTCGGAATAAGCTTGGGCGTCGGAATAAGGGCCTCGGTTGACACATCAAAAGCTAGGAAAATACACCTTGGTTTAGTTGGGCTGGTCCCACTACTAAAATATGGTGCCACGTGGTGCTTCTATTCATGAGTCGTAACACCAGTCATTTGAATTAATGTTGTGATGGCTTTGCTTAAAGGAGATAAAATTAATAATGTTATCCCGTATATAGACAAATTTTCCTGAAGCTATAAAAGTATTTAAAAACACTTTGAAAATGAGAAAAAGTAACTTTTTATTTTGTGAACTGGCCGTCTTAGAAGTGAAAGTACATACACTTTTCACAAGACATTGACATTCCTAGTCATTTTATATGTTAACTAGAAGTGAAATAAAATTATCATCCGGTAGATAAGTATAATTAGCTATATGATTGAACTTTATATAGTTAAATACAATAATGTTCTCCTGTCCACGGTGGGCAGAATAAGACTGTCCACCTGCTGACGTGGCAGGAGAACCCAACGTAGGGTTCTCTCCAAATGTGAGAACTCAACGTTGGGTTCTCTCCGAATGAGCATTATAAGACTGCCCACTGTAGATAGGAGAACAACTCTGTAGTTAAATAAACATTATGTGGCCAAGCAAAGTCCTACCAAAATTATGGGGGTATGATTGCTGTTTACATAACATTCTCAATCAAAGTTCAGATACACCCCAGATTTATAGGGGGTGGCGTTGCTTTATTCAAATTAGAATTTGGATATTCAAAGAAAATTTGAAATGAACAACTTCACTACAGTGAATACCTTATTATTAAACATGTACTTTTGGCCTCCATCTTCAGCTGCTTGAATCAAGTTCATCCATCCCGATTCAGGCCTTGACCCCAACATGGAACTTGCTCCATTCTTCGCCACGATCACCATATCGCTAACCGTAGCTTGAACNTAGCTTGAACAAGCAATGCCATCACTTCTTGCACTCGTTTTGCCCTCGATCGAGTCATCGGTCCTTCATCAACTATCAATGTATCTTTCCCCGGACTTGTCATCGTTCCAATGTCAACTTGGATCATATCATCTCCTTTATGGATGCATCATATCTTAGGTATCAATTTTGACTCCACTAGCTTGGGGTGCATTAAATGCTCCAAAAAGAAGGCGGCTACCCCATGCTCTATGCTGACAAGATTGACCTTTTACTCATTACAACAGTCCAATCAATCATTTTAAAAGGATTTCATAAATTTAAGATCTTCAAACGGGGATTTTCACCAGCCATAGTTGAGATCAGATTTCTCTTCGTTGGGCATCGACACTTCAGCAAAGCCACTTCGTTTGGGCCTCTGACTTGTCTTTTTATATATATGAGCTTCGGTGGGTCAGATTGTCTGGACTCTAGAAGACTTAGCTCCACGTCGAACGCCACATAGCTTCGGCAGAGGGTGCTTCGGTGGGCCAGCTGAGCCACGTGGGAACCTAAGTGACGAGACATAACAATAGTCTCCCAAGTCTATTTATGATTATTCATGTCATGCGTGGGTTTGTGTCTGGAGCCGAATTTCTTTAAAGAGCACCTCCTAATTCTTGTCCTATCGTAATGCTGAAATGTCGAATTTTACTAGTTTTTTAGTCGAAGTGTTGAACTGCTGATACTTGTTGATAGTTGAACTTTCATCTTTTTGGAGCCAAAGCAGTGAAGTACTAAACTACTGAGGTTGTTGTTGATAGCTGAACTTTTATCTTTTTGGAGTCGAAGCAATGAAGTGCTGAACTGCTGAGGCTGTTGTTGATAGCCGAACTTTCATCTTTTTGAAGTCGAAACAGTAAAGTGTTGAACTGCTGAGGCTCTTGTTGATAGCTAAACTTTAATCTTTTTCAAGCCGAAGTAGTGAATTGTTGAACTGCTGAGGCTGCTATTGATAGCTGAACTTTAATCTTTTTAGAGCCAAAGCAGTGAAGTGCTGAACTGCTGAGGCTCTTGTTTTGTTGTCCATAAAGTGTGATTTTGAGAATTGTGCCAATGATTTGATGTTTTTGCATATTACCAAGGAAAGATAATTGAGATGTTTCGACTTCCAATACACATACAGCCGTTTCATATTAAAATGTGTAATGATGACCAAGCCACTACAAGTATAGATCGACGTGATGGTGCTTGTGCGTGAGAAACACGCATCGATCTGAAGCTTTAACGACAAAAATCGTTTGAATTCAACGCCTCAGATGAATTTAAAAACTAACGCTTTAGATAAAGTAAATCTAGATCCAACGGCTGAGCTTCGTCATTTTCTTCCTATAAAAACCATAATCATGTTGTTTGTATTAGTTTATTTTCTTCAAGTTTTAAAATCTCTTCGGAAATCAAAAGCTTTTTCGGTCATCCCTGTTCTTTGGCAATGTCACTCCTAGGTTTTCCTTTCGTTTAGGTAATTTCCTTACAACTTTTGCATTTCCTTTTAAATTTTAATAGCTTTCGGGTCGAGTGCTAGCAGTGGTAAGGTCACCATTGCAAGGGTTGGGGAACAAGCTACACTTGGAGGTCAGATGGAGTTTATTGGGTGATGAGTAAGGGTCCTGAAGATTATGAGGCAGGATGGGGGGCTGCAAAAATCCCCTCTACAAAGTTAGCCAAAATTAGGGAAAGATATAGAATCTTAGACTCCGTAGAACTCTTAGTGCTCGAAGCCCACGAACGTGCCTGCTATCCGAGGTCGAAATGTATGGCCATGAGTGAATTCCTATGTAGGGCAGGAGTGCGCCTACCTCTACACCCATTTTTAGGACAGTGCTGAGGTCGTATATGTTGGCTCCTACCCAATTATTGTCAAATGGGTGGAACCAGTTGGTTGGGGAATATTTCCTTTAGAAGAAAACCTGGCTGGGCGAGGATACTCCACTCTATGTCTTCCAAACACTTTTTCAACCACAAGTGCTTGGAAATGGGGAGTCCAAAGTGTGGTATTACCTGACCCCTTGGGAGGTTCATGCACCCTTTTGTTGTGGGTCTGCCTTCTTCCATCAAGGGTAGGAATGAATCGTGGTTTTGGGTTAATGGAAAATGACAAATGGTTGAGGGGGACAAGGCCCCAGCTTGTACTGTGCCGACCCAGTATTGTGAAGCCCGTGAGTTACTTTCTACAATTTGGTTTTTCTTTTTATTTGTGACTTGTCTGATGTCCTTCGTTGTGCAATTGTAGGAACCCTCTTCGAACTTTCCCAAGTTGAGTGGGAAGTTATTGAAGATATCTACCGACGTTCATAGAGATCCCGCCACTTTGACCGCATCATAAACCAAAGCAAATTCTTCTTGGACTTTGGATTGATGGCTTCAAAAGGTAAATGCTGATGCCCCCTTTTGGATATAGTGCTCGAGTTCTAACATGAACTTTGCTTGTTGTAGATGATTTTGGGAGGAAGAAGTACCCCACTCCTGATATGGCACCAATATTACGAGCCACATCCACAATAAACGCCAGGGCTTTGAAGCCCTTCTTTGGTGGTGCAAAGCACATAAGGGAAAAGTTGGAGTGTTTCAGCAAGGAACATACTGAGAAGATGAAGGGGCCCAGAGGGTCGATAAGAGCAAATGGAAAGATGGAGGAGCCTCAGAAAAAGAGGAAGTTATCTCTCAGCACCAGTTAGACCGGGAAGTTTGGCCAAACCATTGCTCCATCCACTCAACAAACCACGCCTCTTTCTCTCAAGCTGATGCAGGCTTCAATCAATACGGCCAAGGCCCAAAGGGTTATGGAGGCCAGTGAAAGGGCTACAAAGGAGGTAGAGTAAACCTCCGAGGTTATCAAAAAGGTGCTGGTGGCGAGGACCCCTGGGAAGTCCGAAAGGTTTTGGCAGGGCAGGATGAAGAGATCACCCCAGTGGTAATGGAGATGCTGCCATTTGAAGTTCATAGTGCCACACCAATATGTATAAGTTCTAGACTGAGAGATGGCAGAACTACGTCTCCACTTGCCACACGGTGGACCAGACGGCGACTCTGGTCAGCCAAAGTGCTAGGGCTTTGGGTTTCCCTTGAGTTCCAGAAGTGCTAAAAGATATCCAAACACGCAATTGGGAGTCGGTTGAAGAGTTGGCCTTAATGGAGGAGAAGATGAAGAGAATAAAGTCTGATGCTGAAGAGCTAAGAGCCTAGCGAGCTGAAGAGACAGCTAAATTGGAATCTGCCTTAGCGGGTATCAAAGCTCTGAAGAAAGCAGTCCACGAATCCTAGTGCGAAGTTGCCTCCTTGATCAAAAGGGTTGAAACTTCAAACAATCATTAGAAGCTAACGGCTGAAGCTTTAGAGAAGGCTAATTTGGAAAATGCCAGGCAAAAGGACGTGAATGGGTTCCTGGAAACCCAAATAAGACATTACGTAAATGAGGCTGAACAAGCCAAGGCTGATGCTCAGAAAGTAGGCGAGGAGGTGATGAAGAACTATATTCCCAACTTCCACCTGGCAGAAGAATATCAGCGCTTTGACGTCTATTAGAGGAGATTTACGTAGCCGAAGTAGTAGAAAGGATATGAAAGCTTTACCCAAAACTTAATGCTTTTGAATTGAAGGTAGAGTTTTGGGAGGAACTACCCCAGACCCCAGCTGATGATGCAGTGGAGGCAGAGGGCCTAGAGGGTGCTCTTGTAGACGAAACTTCAAACCAAGGAGCCCCAACTGCTGACGCATATGCTAAAGAAGCGTTAGACTTCCAGCCACCTCCAACATAGCGTAGGATTTTATATTTTGCTTGGTAATGTACTGGCTGAGGCTCTCCCAATGTAAAAAATTCTTTGTTTAATGAAATGCATATTTCTTCCTTGTTTGTAAGTTTTAATACGTCTATCAGTATCTTTAAACAATATATCTTGCATTAAGATTCAAAACTTAAGTATTGGGACCTCTGTAAAGTATATAACTTTAACAATATGCCTTGCGAGCAAAATTAAAGAAATCACGATGACCTCCTAAAATAAATTATAACTTCAAAGTTTTGGGACTTCTATGAGGTACATATCTTTCAAGAAAATTACTTTTTCATGCCTGGGTACATAACTTCACCCACGACGTCCAACTTCTTGTGTTGTCCATCTCGGAGAGCAAATGCGGTAATTCCTTTTAGGATCTGATCCTCTTCTCTGAGGTGCCCACGCTTCAATACATGGTGGATGGTTCATCCATGTAGAAACTTCTCCTATGATGTTCAGTTTCATCATGGGAGGTTTGTGTTGTCCGCCTCGGAGAGCAAATGAGGTAATCCCTTTTGGGATCTGATTATCTTCTTCGAGGCGCCACGCTTCAATACATGGTGGATGGTTCACCCATGTATAGGCTTCTCTTATCATGTTTAGCTTCATCATAGGAGGCTTATGCTATCCACCTCGGAGAGCAAATAAGGTAATCCCTTTTGGGATCTGATCCTCTTCTTTGAGGCGCCCACGCTTCAATACATGGTAGATAGTTCATTGATGTAGAGGCTTCTCCCATGACATTTAGTTTTGTCATGGAAGACTTATGTTGTCCTCCTCGGAGAGCAAATGAGGGAATCCCTTTTGGGATCTGATCCTCTTCTCCAAGGCACCCACGCTTCAATACATGGTGGATGGTTAATCTATGTAGAGGCTTCTCCCATTCGTCCAGCTTTGTTATAGGAGGCTTGTGATGTCCTCTTTGAAGAGCAAATGAAGCAATTCCTTTTGGGACCTGACCCTCTTCTCCGAAGAGCCCATGCTTCAATACACGGTGGAAGATTCATCTATTTATAGGCTTCTCCCATGACGTTCAGCTTCGTCATGGGAGACTTGTAATGTCCATCTCGGAGAGCAAATGAGGTAATCCCTTTTGGGATATGATCCTCTTCTCCGAAGCTCACACACTTCAATACATGGTGGATGGTTCATCAATGTAGAGGCTTCTCCCATGACATTCACCTTCGTCATAGGAGGGAGGCTTATGCTTTACACGTATTAACAAAAAATGCACTTTTATTGAATCCCTTCAAGATATTTACAAGGGCTAGGAGGGTCCCCTAGCCGTAGGGCCCATTTATTGGTAGTATATTCTTATATGTTCTATGTTCCATGGACGAGACTGTATTTTGCCATCCAGATCTTCTATCCAATAAGTACCAAGCCGTAGCTCTCATTTTATCCAGATCTTCTATCCAATAAGTACCAGGCTACATGATCGAATGGGAAATTCTGAACCGACATATTACGTTCTTCTACAGGAATTTAAAAGTGTTGGCTTCTATAGTCTTGGCTAGAGGTTCGGCTTTAACCCATTTATGAAATAATCCATGGAAACTACAACAAAGTTTGCACTACCCCTACCCTTTGGTAAAGGGCATATAATGTCAATTTCCCATTTGGCAAACGATCATGTGCTGGACACCACTGTTAGCTCTTGGGAGGGTTGGCTTTGGATAGGAGAGAAATGTTGACATTTATCACATTTTTGCGCAATTTGGATAGAGTCTTTTTTCAAAGTGGGCTAATAATATCCTTACCGCAGTGCTTTTTGTGTCAACGCGAGTCCTCCAGAATGGTTGCCACAAATGCTATCATGGATTTCGCAGAAGATATAGGTGGCTTCTTCTTCCCCTACACATCGAATGAGGGATAAGGAAAACCTCTCTTGTAAGACACGTTATTCTGGAATACAAAGTGGGCAGCCATTTTCCTAAGTTTGTAAGTTTCATCTTTGTTGCTATGGAGCATTTGATATTTTAGAAAAGCCATTATTGATTGCATCCACATAGGCGTTCACCTACTTTCCTTTGGAAGGACGGAACGATCGTCAGTAGTTCTGAATCTTTGCTACTAGCCAACTTGAACAAAGTATTAGCGTGTGTATTTTCATAACACGAAATTTGAGTCAACTTGAATTTTTCAAAAGACTAGAGTAAATCCATCACCAATTTCAGGTACACCGCCATCATTTTGTCTCTAGTCGCGAAGTTGCCGTTAACTTGACTGACTACCAGCAAGGAATCACTGTTAATGAGTAATTTTCTCACTTGCATTGCTTTTGCTAATCTTAAGCCGACAAGTAGTGCCTTATACTTTGCCATATTGTTAGTAGCGTTGATCCTGAACCTCACCGCACAGTTGAGCTTGTGTCCTTCAGGGCTAATCAAAACCACCCCTACTCCTGAGCTAGTGTCCATAGATAAACCATCCACAAATAGGTTCCATGTAAGTTCCACGGGTTCCATGACCTCTTCCATTACCAGGATGTTGGCAAATTCTACCACGAAATTTACTAGGGTCTGGCCTTTTGATAGCGGTTCTCATTTTGAAAACAATATCAAACTCTTTGAGCTCAACCGCTTATTTCAACAATCTTCCTGAAGAGTTGGGTTTCTGAAACACTTGCCTAAGTGGAAAGTTGGTCAACACGAGTATCTTGTGATCTTGGAAGTATGGCCTCAACTTTCTAGACGCAGTGATTAAGGCTAAAGCTAACTTTTCCATGTCGGGATAACGGGTTTCAGCAGCCAAAAGAGCCTTGCTCACATAATAGACAGGAAATTGGTAGGTGTTTTCTTCTCTTACGAGAATGACGCTGATCGCTTCTTTAGAAATAACCAAATAGAGTTGCAAAGCTTTTCCTGATTTGGGTTTTGAGAGGAAGGGGATTGTCTTAGAAGTTTTTTTAGCCCCTGAAGGCCTCTTCACACTCCTCTATCCATTGAAACTTCTAGGAGGCAATTGTCGGTGGCTTTGGAGATGAAACGGCTTAAAGCTGCCACATGCCCAGTCAAGCTTTGTACATCATTTGGCTTTGTGGGAGACTTCATCTTTATCAGGGCCCGAATTTTCATTGGATCTGTCTCTATGCCCCTTTGATTAACCGTATACCATAGGAATTTACCAGAAGCAATTTCGAATGCACATTTAAGGGGATTTAACCTCATTTTGTACCTTCGTAGCATTGGGAAAGTTTCATCCAGGTGCTTTACATGATCATCCGCCATTAAGCTTTTCACCAGCATGTCATCTACGTAAACTTCCATGGTTCTGCCAATGAGGATGGCGAACATCTTGTTAACAAGTCTTTGGTATGTAGCACCAGCATTCTTTAGTCCAAAAAGCATCATCTGGTAACAATAAAGATCTCTGTCCGTGATGAATGATGTGTTTTTATTGTCTGCCGGGTGTAGTGATAAAACTTAATAGTTCGTGCCCAACAGTAGAATCCACAAGTTAGTCTATCCTTGGAATGGAAAAGCTATCCTTTGGGCAAGCCTGGTTAAGGTTGGAGAAGTCTATGCACACCCTCAATTTGTCATAGTGTTTCTTTACCAAGACTGGTTTTGAGACCTCACTTCAGATAAATGGCCTCCCTGATGAAGTCATTCTTTGTCAACTTTTGTACTCATTCTTTGTCAACTTTTGTACTTCGTCCTTAAATGCCTCATATCCTTCTGGGTTGAGGGCCCTTCTCTTTTATCTATGCTGGGCAGCATTAGGATCAATTTTCAGGTAGTGACAACTGACCTTCGGGTCAATGCCTACCATGTCCTCATGCCTCCATGCAAAGACATCAAGATTCTTACGCAAAACTCCTTCAGCCTCTCTTTGGTCTCCAAAGGTAAGTCTTTTCCCACTTACAATGCCTTACTGGGGTCTCGAGGATCTACCAGGAAGCTTTCGAGCTCCTCTACTGGTGTTGCTTGGGATTTAGATTCAATGATATGCGGGTCCAATTCATCATTCTTGACCACATGCTCAGGGACAACCATCATTTCGACGTCTTCCCAATTGGAATTTTGGTTCCCTAGGATGTCCACCTTATCCACATCCATTACCACCATGTTGACGTCCCTGTGCTCAGCCTTTCTTATTGAATTGAGGTTACACTCCATTGCTCCTCTTTGGTCACCTCTTACTGTGGTAATCCCATACTCAGTAGGGAACTTCATGCATAGGTGATGAATAGAGGTGACAACCCATAAATCATTTATGACGGACTACCTAGAACCCCGTGGTAGGTTGACCTATTGTCTACTACCAAAAATTCCATGAAATTCAAAGCTATCAGGGGTGGCTTTCCCATCTCCACAGCAAGGGTTATCTTCCCCCTTAGAACGATACTGTTACTTTTGAAACCGTATAAAGGGGTTGTGACCGAGGTTAACTCGTCATTAACAATCATTTTTTCGACAGTGGCTCCGGAAAGGATGTTGACGGAGCTACCATTATCAACCAGCATCTGTTTCAACCTGTTACGGGCCACAACGACCCTTACCACAAGGGCATCATAATGAGGAAAATGCACGCCTTCGGCGTCTTCTTAAGTAAAGGTAATGGGAAGCATTTGCTTTTGAGAACTACTCCTCACTATATAGCTAGTCAATGGAGTATCCTTATCCTTACTAGCGTAATTCCTTTGAGAGTTCCTTGTATTGCCCCCAACGTAAGGCCTTCCAAAAATCGTATCGATTTCATGGATTTGAGCATCTTCCAAGTAGGCTTGGGGGGTTCCTACATTGTCACTGCCCCTTTTTAGGCCTTTCTTTGTCACTTTCCCTCCGCCGTGAAGATAGTCCCTGACGGGAGGATCTTTCCTCCTCACGCCTAAGCCTTTGATCCTGTCTAGATGGTGGCATGTCTTTAGGAGGGCGGTCATCTCTCTAGTTGTTTCGTATGTTCACCTTTCTAGGATGTTGAGTTATATCCCTACAGTCTATTGAGTCATGATATTAAGAATGATGATAAGTGCAATATTGAAGGGTGTTCGTCCTATTCCTAAGCCCTAAACCCTGTCATCGGCCTCTTCCTCTTTGGGGGCCGGCTGTCCTAATCTAGTTTGCCTCATATTGTCTTCGGGGGTTACTTTTTCATAGGCCAGCGTGGGTACTGCGTTCAATGTGGCTGTGGTAAGTGCTTGTCCAGAATTGGGAATTTCATTACCAACTGGTTCCATTGGCGATCCATTAAGTGAGGGGTGGGTCCTCTTTCGTATTGTCACTGAGGGGGCTGAAGACCTCTGGTAGCCCTATTCCAGTGATCAATCAACTCCTTGTTGATAATTTCGCGCCTCATCATTTCTAGCAAGGTGTCGTAGCTGGTTTGATTTTGTACATCCATCCAGAAG
This sequence comes from Fraxinus platypoda, assembly GCA_903798405.1. Lineage (NCBI taxonomy): Eukaryota > Viridiplantae > Streptophyta > Magnoliopsida > Lamiales > Oleaceae > Fraxinus > Fraxinus platypoda. The sequence continues at coordinate 3,149 of CAIGRT010219251.1, read as the reverse complement.
AGAGTGTTCATGTTTAGCCCACCTTGAAGCACAGATAACACTTTCTAATCGGTGACTTGCACACAATATGTCATCTTATCAATAAAACGGGCAAAAAAACTCTTCAATGTCTCTCTAGGTTGTTGCCTCATGTCTTGAAGGCGTTGGATATGAGCCTCTTCCTCATTGCTGACAGCAAACCATTTCAAGAACGTATTCTTGAACTCTGACCACCTCCTAGTGCTTCCCGGAGGTATCCTACTATACCATATCTCAGCTACCTTACTTAAGGGTAGATGGAAAGCCCAGCGTTTGACTATTGGGTGGCACCTCTTGCCTCTTCCATCATCCTTTGGTATTTTTTGCAGTACATAATGACTCGGACATGAGTGTTTCTCAATTCCTGTGAAAATGGCAAGTTTTCATCATCGTCATCAAGTTCACAAGATCTTTGGGGTTCATCCGAATCTTTCTCATCAGCCTGATACCTAGGCGGTGGATGAGATGGTCCTAACTAATCCCTTGCCATATCCTCACTCCTGTGGCGTATATTTCTAGGTAGGACAGCACCTGGAACATGTCCTTGCCTTTCCTCCGATAGTTAGGTCGTCGGAGGTGGAGGTTGAGGACTATTCCTAGGAGTGGGACGTGGCTGGGACGGCATGTGCCTAGTTTTCGCAGGGCTGATTCTGTCAAACACACTAAAAGACCTTTGCGGCCTATGTTCTGGCTCGTACTCAGGAGGGAAATTGTCTACCATATTAACATGAGCTTCGATGGGGCGGCCAGAAGCATAATTTGAGGAAATATCAATCCCTACTTCCCTTTCAAGGAGGCTAACTTCCCTAGCATGCCTGGGAGATGGGAAACCCCGACTTTGGACTTCATCTTCTTGCGACAAGAATCCTTATGGTGCAAAAGGGACTCAGGGTCCTCACTGGCCATGCATTTGTACAAGGAGTTCTTGCATAATCATATTTTGGTGGGTGATATTCCTCATGTTAGTTGCCATTGTGGTAATTTCTCAAGTAAGCTGAGCAGCTACCCTCATCCTACCACATCTATGGTGGTAGTGGGGTTGGCACCTACCCGCATGGGCTGCTGCTCGTGGAGCCTCTTGACCAGGATCTTCTCTCACCCTTCTGGGAGGGACATCACGATATGAACTCATTTTTTATCTATTGTCAAATTTTCTCAACTTTTCTGGCTTCATCTTGTTCTTTTTCAAGAACAAATCATTTTTCAAGGAGATGCCCAACTATTCTCCGGTAAACTACCGTAGAAACGATCGTGGTTATTATGATGCTTCCCACTGATGGCGTCAATCTGTAGACCTCATTTTCTGCACGGTTGATGTGGACAACAAATACCGGGTCCATTCGTATTTTCTTGAGCTAATTCCAATGCGCGTGAGATGATTGTCTATCGACAATAAATAGAATATGAACGTGGAAGAAGCTTTGTAACACGAGACAGGGATGTTCGGGCTCCAACGAAAGATATGAGATAATTTATACGATAATGAACGATCAATCAAGAATCAAATTCACAAATACGATTATACTTTCATCACTAAAAACACTAAGTTAATTATAAAGGGAGTAAATATATGGTTTTTTTTCAAACATTTTTCATTACCCTCATTTGTGCCATTAGGGGGATATTTATAGTGTTACATGTGCAATAACAACTCTAAGATGAGGGGGCACGTGGGTTCATCTAACAACTCTAAGATGAGAGGGCACGTGGGTTCATCTCATTTACCAATGCATCACATTTTAGGTATCACTTTTGACTCGACTAGCTTGGGGTGCATTAAATGCCCCAAAAAGAAGGCGGCCACCACATGCCCTATGCTGACAAGATTGACATTTTTACTCATTACAATAGTCCAATCAATCATTCTAAAAGGATTTCATAAATTTAAGATCTTCAACATGGATTGTTACCAGCCGTAGTTGAGCCTCGAATTTCTCTTTGTTGGACCTCGCCACTTCGGTAACGCCACTTCGTTTGGGCCTCAAACTTGTCTTTTTATATATATGAATTTCGATGAGTCAGATTGTCTGGACTCTAGAAGACTTAGCTCCACGTCGGACGCCACATGGCTTCGACATAGGGTGCTTCGATGGGTCAGCTGAGCCACGTGGAAACCTAAGTGACGAGATATAACTAATAATGATGACTAAGAAGGCAAAATACTTGGGTAGCCTGTGATAATATCTTCTAATAAGTGGTTTTTAGGTCTAAACATTCAATGTGACCGTGCATTTTCCACTTTAAACTAAATATGATTGGTAGTGGTTAATATAATATGTCCCTGCTTGGTAGGGATTAAAAATTAAATTTTTATTAGATTTTGATAAAAGTTGTGGAAATGTGTAGTTGAAAGGTTATCAGTCTCATGAAATATGTAGTTAAAATTAATTATTGACTTTGATTTAATTAAAATCTATATTTAATTCTTACCAAACAATGACTGTGGTTTTACCTAATTTTCTCGAACAACCCCAATGGATACTCTAAAACACCAAAATGCACCATTTAGCATAAAAAAAAATGGTGCACACCTCCTCCGACCATGCATCGAAAAATAAAAAATAAAATAAAAATAAAAATAAAAATTGTACCATTCATTTTGGTATAGAACATTTGTTTCGTCAATGTGTTCATTTTTTGTTATACAAAATTATTATTATTATTATTATTATTATTATTATTATTATTATTATTATTATTATTATAAATTTGAATCATATAGTCTATAATAATTCGAAATGTATACACTCTTTTTTCTTAATATTATGATGTTGAATGTAATATTTTCTTAGTTGTAGTATTTGTATTAAATGTACTACATTTTTTTTAAATTTATTAATAAATTCAATATTTGTATTAACTAAACGTAATTATTTATTTAGCCCATGTTTGACTAGGGGTGGGCGTAGGTTGGGTTGTGTCGATTTTTTACACAACCCAAACTCAACCCAATATGGTCGGTTTGATAAAAAATCAAACCAACCCAATCCATTTATGTGTTCCAACCCAACCCAACCCAACTCAATTAAGTTTCGGTCGGGTTGGGTTGGATTTTTCGGTTTGGACATTAAAAATCATAAAAGTATATTCCGACAATAAAAACATATCAACCACATGAAATGCATAAATAA